>CM053028.1:196775969-196928469 GCA_028564925.1 Lithobates sylvaticus
CCTATTCAGGCACACAGGGCGGCTGTACTCACAGCCTCACAGGCATCTCTCCTGTGAACACGGAGCTGGCCGGGTCTGTGTTCGGCGGCCGCTCCGTAACACGGTCCCGCCCCCCTAGACCGGCTGTATGATAGGTGGATTCTATCTACTATCACATGAGCCGGTCTAGGGGCAGGACCGTGTTACGGAGCGGCCACCGAACACAGACCCGGCCAGCTCCGTGTTCACAGGAGCATAACAGGGGAGCATTGCAGCCGCAAAGCGGCCCAGGGCAGGCAGCCTACCGGGAAATATCCCGGTATCCCGGTAGGCCAGTCCGGCCCTGCCTCCACGTCCACTGTTGTGCGCAGACCAGCAACTAGGTCTCAGCCGGCACCCTCTGCAGATGAGGATGAAGAAATGGAGATGAGATGGCTGTGGCCACCTGAGACATCAGAGACTGACGTTGATGTCTCCCCAAAGACAGGAGAAGATAATAATGGGACTCTTTGGGCAGAGGCCCCAGAATTTGTGCCGATAACCCATCACACAGAAGAGAAAAATACTCCTGCTTACTCCCCATTACCAGCATCGGAGATGAGGAATGAGGATATTTGTCCTAGAGTGGTGGATACCCCGAAAAGGCAAAGAACAAAGAGAGACAATAACCCACCAAAGAGACTGACTTATGATACATTGGGCGAATGCTCTGAAGCATCTCAAATTGTCAGCAAAAGAAACTCTGAAGTGCCTGGTCCCTCTACTTCTGATTCAGTGAGGGACAACCTCAACTCACCCCTTGACACATCTGTACCAGACACTATAATGTCAGCTGTGAGTGCACAGGACAGCTCCCCATCACATGTGAACTGGTGGGAAGCTCCTCTGTCTGTATTGTGTAACGGTATAGAGACAAAAATACAGGATAGAGTTAAGATTTCGAACATCTTTGGGGACCAAAGAGTAAATGTAGGGGGAGTGTGTAGCACTGGTATCCTTGCCTACTAAATTATATTAGTATTTATAATGAAAGTCTATGGACGTTTCTATTGCTTAGTGTTTGGCGCCATCTAGCGGCCAAACACTGATAGTGGACTTAAATGATTTTTGCTTTCACAAAGCACTGAACTATTTACAGGAAGTGACTGTTATTTACACTGGAGAGTTGACCTTTTTACCCCGGATGCTGGGTGACCTACCCATGGACATCCTCTCTGACAGTGCATGCTGGGTAGGACATAAAAGGAGCCAGAGCGGCCATTTTAGGTCTCTTTGGGATGTATGGCCTGCCTGTGAGGACTTGTGAGGAGGCCTCCCAGAAGAAGCGGCCTGCAGCCATTGCAGAGTGCAACTCTGATCTATTGTGGGAGTGACATGACGGGGCCAGTGACACAGTGACTGGATTGGAGAGATCTAGAGACACTCGTTGAGCATCGGAGGACCAGGTTCACCCAGCGGAACGGAACAGAGTGACAGAGCCGGCTGACAGAGAAGCATGCTGCAAACACCAGACCAAAGTTACCATACCAAGCTTTTGATCCAGTTGGTGAGCGGGTTGCGGCTCACAGTTTATTAAACTTTTTCACCTAGTCAGACTTATATACAGGCCTCGCTGGGATCCATAGTCCTACGGAGGAGGAGTATAGCGACTGACACTAGGCAGGCATAATGCCTATTTGCTATTGCATCTCAAGCATTGTATCATATTTACAGAAGCAACACCCGGATCATCCTTAACTCAACTTTAATTATTTTACCCCTTGGATTACAAATTATAAGGAATTATCATAGCTAGCATAAGACAAGAAGACTAAAGGCTGAGCACTTTTAACAAGATCTCACACATAGCTATAAAAGTAGGGGGAGCTCCCTTGTAATTATATTGTTTATAATTGTTATATCAAAATTCATTGTCCTGTCATTCTATGTTGGGGTGACAGCACAATTACTGTTTGCCAATACTTATAGTAAAATATACTTTGGTTAAGTACCCCGTTGTGTGGAGTATTGTTTTCTCCCAGCAGGTGGAGCCAGTGGATCCTGAGGTGACAATACAGGTATATTGCGTTATATTTTATTGTACTGTATTGTATTGCACCACAGCTGTGTCAAGGGGACTGAGTCAAGTTAGTGGGGTTTATTAGCAGAGTGCAGGCCCAAATCAAACCAGCAGCTTCTTCGGAAGTCAGTGCTACACTTACATTTGGTAGATAGCTGGAGAGCTATCAAAGATTATAGTTACTATTCTAAGACATTTGATATTTATTTTTACCTGGATATAAATTTTTTAGATCAATTTATCCTGAACAATGTTGTCTCCACTTCCATGGAGCCAATAACTATATTGGACCACTTTCCAGTGACCTTGTCATAATCTCCTGCAAATGCATACAGCAGAGAGAGAGAGTTTGGAAGCTCAATGAACATCTTTTAGATGACCCTGTAATATTGGAAGCCATCTCACATCCCTTGTAATTTTATTTTTAAATGAATTTCTCTGAGGAGGTGTCTATATAGGAAATCTGAGGGGGTCACAAGGCTGTGATTAGGGAGGAATTGATTGCTCAAGGTGCTAGGGTTAAAAAAGCCAAACAAAAGGAAATAGCAGACTTGTTAGATAGAATCCGTACCCTTGAGCTTAAGCACAAGAAGTATTCTGACCCAACGGATGCCCAGACTTTAGAGTCCCTGTGAGTCTCCCTATCTTAGTACTTGGAGCGTAAGGCCGGGAACAAACTCAGGTTTTACGCACACCAGTGTTAAATAAACAACAGGCCTCATGACATGTTCATAGACTTACGGTGCAGGACAAACCTGTGTTGGATACCTACTGTACTCTATTGCTTGTGAGTTTCAGAAATTCTATGAACATTGTATAATATTACAGTCCCTCCATCCTCTCCCAGCACTCTACCCAAGGCTGAATTAGTCCTGCTTTATTTACAAGAAACCTCTTTTCCTCAAATTCTTACTATAATAATTGAAGAGTTAGAACGCCCTATCACTACCACAGAATTGGATACTATTATCTCTGAACTACCTTTTGGCAAAAGTTTGGGCCCTGACAGCTTTACCAACCAATACCATAAGAAATTTCTCCCAATTATAGTTGACCCATTTTGTCAATGTCTCAGTGCCGTGACCCTCTCCGTCACAAACCCTTTGCTCAAGGAGGCTCTCCTGGCCCATATCACGGTCTTGCCTAAGCCAGGAAAGGATCCTCTCTATTATGCAAACTATAGGCTGATCACTTTGTTTAACTCAGATACCAAGACCCAGGCTAGACTCCTTGCTGTATGTCTTTAGGACCATGTGACACCCAGACAAATCAGGCTTCATGGTGGGCCGTGAGGCTCAAGATAACACTATTAGAGCTTTATATATTTTGAACTGGACTAAATATGGCCCAGAATAGACACCCTATCTTATACTATCAATGGACTCCAAAAGGCTTTTGATATGGTGAATTGGGTAAATATAGAAGAATTGTGGGCTGGATCTTTGCCCTATATTATGGCCCCCAAACCAGTGTGAAAGTGAATGGGACACTGTTGGAGCCCTTTTTTATTCCGAACGAGACTAGACAGGGATGTCCTATTAAAACTAGAGTGCAAAATTCTGGTAGAGTGCTGCATAGAAACCAATCAGCTTCCAGGTTTTATTGCCAAAGCTTAATTAAAAAAGCTGAAGTTAGAAGCTGATTGGCTACCGTGCATAGCTGCACCAGATTCTGAGTGTCCAATTTTAGTAAACCTACCTCTAAGTTTTCTTTCATTCAACACAGTGGGCTGAATGGAAAAAAAAACGTACAGATACTAACACAAGCGATGTTAGTGCGGCGATCTCCTCCGCTGAGCTATTGTATTCTGACAGAGGGACTGCCCCCCTGCCAGAACACACTGATCAGCACTCACCGCCATTGGCTGTGAGCGATGAATGGATGTATGCTGAAGGATGAATTACATGGGTGTGGAATACTATCCAATTTTAAGATTAACTATAACAAATCTGAACTCTTACCGATACATGTTCCCACAGAGCAGTCTGCCGCCTTACAACAATCCGATCAGTTCTTAAAGCGGATGGGTTCTCTACTAAATTTAGGGACTCACCTTTCCCCAGACCCTGAACTTTTGTATTTTTTCTTGAACTCATGGCAGGACTACCCCTAACATGGTTTGGCAGAGTAAATGTGCTTAAAATTAATATTCTTGTGTAGATTATCTATTTACCATATGCAAACCCCATCACCTTACCACAGGTCTTCTTCAGGCAATTGAAAATAACCTTTTTGACATTTGTATGGCACAGGAAATCACTGAGACTGGCCTAGAGTATATTTTATAAACACATATTTCGTAAACATAAACTGGATGGTGGAGTAGGACTACCTGAGGTGGCCTTCCATTATAAAGCCATAACACTAATGAAGATATCAAACTGACAACTACACGCAGATGACCCTCACCTTATGAGACAGACTGAATGCAAATGGGGCATTTGCAACTAGGACAACAATGGTGGTCCTGCCCCCAAATGAAAGGCTTCTGGAAAGCGATCACACCCTGGACTGAAAAAACAACCCTTAAACCAGTGAAGTGTACACCATTACAGTATTTGTTCAATGATATACTGTACCTTCCTCCTTTAAATCATATAGGAACAGCATAACTCTGCACTAGTGGCTAATGCGGCTAAAAGCTTGATCCCCCAAATATTGGAAACAGGTGACTTGCCCTATGGTAGCAGAATAGAAAAAGGAGGTGAACAATATAATTGAGGTAGAACAATGGATTCATGATGTTCAAAATAAACTTGATAAATTTTAGAGTCAGGATTGTTGTACTTTTCTCATGGGATACCGGACACATGAGATTCCACCTGCTCAGGTTGTTTACCTATCTACATAGTTACATACATAGTTACATAGTAGGTGAGGTTGAAAAAAGACACAAGTCCATCAAGTCTTTATTCAACCTTACTAACTATGAAGTCCAACCTATGTGTGTGATTATATGTCAGTATTACATTGTGTATCCCTGTATGTTGTGGTGAAACTATCAATACCCCTGCTGAGACCACCGCTTGTGGAAGGGAATTCCACATCCTTGCCGCTCTTACAGTAAAGAACCCTCTACGTAGTTTAAGGTTAAACCTCTTTTCTTCTAATTTTAGTTCTAATTTTGGTCACAAGTCTTGTTAAACTCCCTTTTGCAAAAAAGTTTTATCCCTATTGTGGGGTCACCAGTATGGTATTTGTATATTGAAATCATATCCTCTCTCAAGCGTCTCTTCTCCAGAGAGAATAAGTTCAGTGCTCGCAACCTTTCCGCATAACTAATATCCTGCAGACCCTTTATTACCTTTGTTGCCCTTCTTTGTATTCGCTCCATTTCCAGTAAATCCTTCCTGAGGACTGGTGCCCAGAACTGGACAGCATACTCCAGGTGCGGCCGGACTAGAGTCTTGTAATCTACTAATCCCTGATACAATTGGTGTGTGTAGTGTTATTCTTAAACTAGATCTTGTTGTGACGAGACATATTCACTTCTTGTACTTGACCATTGATACATGACGCATGGACATGGCTGGTCTGTGTCTGCTCTGCTTATGTAGAGTGGACACAGACACAGCCCGCTCTCTTTTATGGGCGGTCATATGTAAACTGACCACCTGTCTATTTACACTCAAACTGATTGTTTGTAGGCTGGTGTAAACAGACACATGGCTGTTGACACCTGCTACTCCGTAGAGGAGAATGGAGGGTCCAATCGGATGTGCCTGAAAAACTGACAGGCAGACACGATCTGTCCACTCTTGTGAAAAGGGCCTTATGCTTACACATTCCCATGTTCTTTTTGTTTATAAAGTTTCATGATTTCCTTTGTTGTAAAATAATGAACCACTGTGCACTAACCACTAAACTTGTCACCCCACAAATGGAGGCTTGTATACAGTCATATGTCAATTGCACTATTCATTATACAGTATGTCATGAATGACCTGTGACTCTTTCCAAGACTATTACCTACTGCTGTATATTATTCCAATTTTGTACTTTCTTGGTCTCGTAGAATACTTTATTTTTTTTTGTATTGTAAAATCTCAATATAACGTGATTACAAAAAAAAGTTAAAAATTTAACGTAAGACTAGAGTTTTTGACATTGAACATATAGGCAAAGATCAAGTCTTCTAAAATAATGTTCTGTGGATTATACACACCACTATTTAAATATCGGTGCACACCCTAAAGCTCCATACACACGGTCGGAAAATCCGACCACCAAATCCATCAGATTTTGTCCGACGGATTTAGTCCGACACTGGTGTTGCATACACACTGTCGGACAAAGTTGTCGGAAAATCCGATCATTCTGAAAGTGGTGACGTTTGTTGCGTACGATGGGACTACGTAGAGGCTAGTAGCCAATAGCTTTGGTCTTGTAATGTGATCTGAGCATGCGTGGCACTTTGTCCGTCGGAATTCGATACACACGATCGGATTTGGTGTGATCGGACTTTGTTGTCGAAAAATCTATCCAGCAGGAGATAGGACTTTGTCCGTCGGACAATCCGATGGAAACTGTCCGATGGTGCCTACACACGGTCGGAATTTCCGACAACATTGTCTGATAGGACAGAATCCATCGGAAAATCCGACCGTGTGTATGGGGCTTTAGGGTTTGTTTAAATTTTTGCACCACTTACCCGATGCTTTACTCCTATATACACACAGGAAACAATTGTAGCCTTAGCGATTCTCCTGTGAATTGATGATTCAAATATAGAGTTGGTAGGCTGCAGTAACAGTAGACATGTTTGGACCAGAAATATATATTTCAAAACAATAATAATAATCCAAAACACAGTAGCAAATTCACAAAGGAATGTCTGAAATAAAAGAAATGGAGGGCCATAGACTGGCTAATGCCGCGTACACACGATCGGAAATTCGGCCAGCAAAAGACTGATGAGAGCTTTTGGTCGGAAAATGCGACCGTGTGTATGCTCCATCAGACTTTTGCTGGCCAAATTCCAGTCAGCAAAAGATTGAGAGCAGGTTCTCAATTTTTCAGAAATTCCGATCGTCTGTAGCAATTCCGCCGTGCAAAATTGCTGCGCATGCTCGGAAGCATTGAACTTAATTTTCTCGGGTCGTCGTAGTGTTGTACGTTACCGCGTTCTTGGCGGTCGAAAGTTCGGGAAACTTTTGTGTGACCGTGTTTATGCAAGCCAAGCTTGAGCGGAATTCCGTCGGAAAAACCATCCAAGATTTTTCCGACGGAAAATCTGCTCGTGTGTACGCGGCATTAGTCAGAGCCCTGATTTAAATACCATTAACATTTTGTGGAGGCATTTGAAATGGGCAGTTCATGCAAGGAAATCCACAAACATCTTGCAACTGGAATTTTACATGGAGTAATGGCCAAAAAGTTCACCAAACAGATGTCAGCAACTGAGTTATGCACAATGATGACAAGAAGTGTTTTTTCAGATGGCTGTAGATGTCATATTTTATTAATCTATGTCCTTTTATAGCAGAACAAAGTATATCTCTCTAAATATTATAGAATAGGGCAAATCACTTTGTTCAAAAGGTTTAAGTGGATCAGCATGATTTAGAGCAAAGAGGTAAAGTTAACCAGTTCCCCACCGCCCCATAGCAGATTTACTGCCACAGAGTAGCCGTTCTGCAAAGGATTACGTATATGTGATTCATGCGCACAGTGTCTTTCTGGATGTGCTTGCAAGTCCTGATTGGCAGCCCACAGATTCAACAGCACCTGTACTTCTCCCATTCACTGTCCAACCTGGAATTCAGGTGGAAACAGCAAATTTAACTACTCCCCATGATTTAATTTGAACTTTTTTTCACAGAAGATGGTGGACCAAAGCAATTTTTTATGCGATTAGTTTATCGCTGCCAGCCCAAAATCAAACATTGCCAGATAATTTGCATGGAAACCTATCATGGTTTCCAAATGTAAAACTTTTTTTGGCTTAACCCTCAACATGGGCATTACTAAAAAGAATGAGTCAGGGTCATTTTGGTCCACAGACCCGATTTCATCATATGCCCATTGTTCTATGCTTCCTATGGCCAGATGTAGATATGAGAATATAATGCAATTGATCGATTTATGTGATTGAATATGATCGGCTCCACAAAGTTCGGCCCCACGTAAATCATCTTTTTTTTTTTTAATCTTTCTTTATTTTGTTTTCAAAATCTTTTGTTACAGGCAGGAAAACGGGAAAACATTAATATCATAAAGAAAATACACAGCCATTATATTTTGATGGGTTCTTTCTCTTTCCTGCTATTCTCCCATCCACATAAACCCCTATCATAATTCTTTACCTTACATACTTCCACTTTTCCCACTTTTCTCCCTCTACTCCACACTCCCCCTCCCGGCCCTCCTACCCACTCCCCGTTATGTGTGGGTGGGAGGGAGGGGAGCCCCCCCCTCTTCCCCCCCCCTACAGCCTGTATACCTTGCTATATTTCCTCGTTAACTTAAATGTCTTCCATACCTCCCATTTCCTCTGGGACACCCTACTTCCACTCTCCTCATCTACTCTAAGTCCTTCCATGCTATATATTTCATCTATTTTTTCTAGCCACTCCCTTACTTTGGGCGATTCTGTTTCCTTCCATTTTTTAGGGATCAGGCTCTTTGCCGCATTTATCAAGCGACTAGTGAGGGAGTTTATATATTCTTTAATTGGAGTGTCTATGCCATGGAAAAGGCATGCCCAGGGATTTTCTGGTATCTGGGTTTTGGTTATTACCTTTATGTACCCTAGTATTTCTCTCCAGTACTCTTTAATCTTTGGGCAGTTCCACCATATGTGTGCCATATTCCCCAGTTGTCCACAACCCCTCCAGCATTCCCCAGATTGTCCTATTTGATATTTTGCTACTATGTCAGGTGTCCTATACCACCTTGCTAAACATTTTTAGTTTGTTTCTATCATCCTGATGTTTATTGTAGAACCATGTACCAACTTTAAAATGTTCTGCTTCTCACCCCGTGGACCTATTTCTTTTTCCCATTTTTTTATGTATGTTGGCACCTCCACCTCACCAACCCGTCCCAGTATCTTATATATCTGAGAGATACCTGACCGAGTTGTTTTTCCCTCACATATCCGCTCAAAGGCTGTCAGTTTTTCTCCATCTCTCAGCGGTTGTGGTAACGCTGAGATGAAATGTCTGAGCTGGAGGTACCGCCATTCATTTAAGTCTAGCCAATCTTTTTCTTTCTGTAGTATTTCTAGTGTATTTATTTTCCCCTCTTTTATTATGTGTCTCAGTTGGATGTTTTCTTTTTTATCCAATTGCCTCCCAAAGTGCTTTTACCTGGTGGAAAGAAGTCATTCTCTTTTAAGTACATTAATGGGGAGTTATATTTCCATTTGTTGTGTTTGTGTACTCGCTCCCATACTCTAATCGTATTCTTTGTAAGTGTAATGCCACGTACACACACGATCGGACTATCCGGCGGACCAGAGTCCGCCAGACAATCCGCCCGTGTGTGGGCTCGGCGGACTTTTTCTTCCCAAAAGTCCGGAGGACTTAGAACATTTTGACTCAAAAAAGTGTGCTAGTCTGCGGGACTTTTGAAATGAACGGACTTGCCCACACATGGAGTAAAGTCCGTTCATTTAGAACGTAACTCCAGGTAGACGGGACTAGCGAAGGAAGTCAATGTCGCTGCCTCGATTCGGCGAGATTGACACCTTGCTAGCCCCGTCACCTGGTATGGATTTAAAGGGGAATCCCTACGCCGAAAAAACGGTGTGGGCCCCCCCGAATCCATATCAGACCCTTATCCGAGCACGCAGCCCGGCCGGGAGAAGAAAGAAGAAGAAGAAGAAAAAGAAGCAGAAGGCAGCGGCGGCGACGACAACAGCGAAAAAGGCAAGAAGAACCGAAGAGCGGGACAAGACCCCCCGAAGTCGGAAGAATACCCCTAGATGGCGGCGGCGACGAAGGAAAAAGCCGGGCTCCTCCTTTAGTAAAAGAGCTAGTAAAAGAGTAGAAGATAGCAGAGGCGTCCGGTGAGAAGACCCCTGATGACAGAAGGAGAGAAGACCCCCGGAGCTGTCTAATAACGTTTTTTAAAAACCTGTTGTGTTTTTTTTTATGTACACTTTTTTTCCCCAGGTGAATGGGTAGGGGTACATGGTACCCCATACTCCTTCACATAGGGTGGGGGGCCGGAATCTGGGGGCCCCCCTTATTAAAGGGGGCTCCTGGATTCTAATAAGCCCCCCGCCCGCAGACCCCGACAACCAACGGCCAGGGTTGTCGGGAAGAGGCCCTTGTCCTCATCAACATGGGGACAAGGTGCTTTGGGGTGGGCACCCCCCTTTGTTGAGGGCACGCGGCCTGGTACGGCTCAGGAGGGGGGGGGGGGCGCTCGCTCGTCCTCACCCCCTTTAATGACCGGCCGGGTTGCGTGCTCGGATAAGGGTCTGCTATGGACTTTGGGAGGACCCCCACACAGTTTTTTCGGCATAGGGCTTCCCCTTTAAATCCATACCAGGTGACGGGGCTAGCAAGGTGTCAATCTCGCCGATCGAGGTGGTGACATTGGCTTTCTTCGCTAGTCCTGTCTACCTGCAGTCACGTTCAAAATTAAGTCCGTTCATTTCAAAAGTCCGGCGGACCTCCACCAAAAGGCCGGCGGATTGTCCGCCGTACCTAGTTCGCCGGAAAATTCCGGTTGTGTGTGGGCAAGTCTGCTCGTTCGGATTAAGTCCGCCGGATAGTCCGGCCGAATAGTCCGATCGCGTGTACGCGGCATAACTGTTGTTCCCCCCAGTGATCTATATTGTGGTGGTGTCCAAATATTCTTCCCTAAATTTGTGTCTGACAATCTGTGCTCTATTTCTACCCATATTTTTTTACTCTCTAATTTTGTCCATTCTACTACCCATGTTAGTACTGCTGCTTCATAGTATTTTTTAAAATCTGGTACATGTAGTCCTCCCTGATCTTTTTCCAATTTCAGGATCTTTAAACATATTCCGTGTTTCTTATTTTGCCAGATGAGTTTTGTGGTTAGGGTCTTGATAATTCTAAAGTACACAGGAGGGATGTAGATCGGGAGCATCAGGAATTTATACAATATTTTGGGCTGTATAATCATTTTTAAAGCGTTTATCCTTCCCATCCAGGACAGGGGTTTTATTGCAATTCTTCTTATTTCTTCTTTTAGCTCATCCAGAAAAGGGATATAATTAGCTTTATAGATTTTCCCAATTTATGGTGTCAGTTTTATCCCTAAATATTTTATTTCCTTCTTCCATAGGAAGGGGAATTCCTTCTGGATACTCTGCTCTCCTTTTTTATTAACATTTACGTTTAACACTTCTTATTTCCATGAATTGATTTTAAAATTGGATAGCTCCCCGTATTCCTTAATAGCCTTTACCGAGTTTGGCATGGAGATTCGGGGATTAGACACATAAAACAAAATGTCGTCCACAAACGCTTCTAACTTATGTGTCTCTTCCTTGACTCCTATCCCTCCTATATCTGGGTTTCCCCTTACTGTCTCCAGGAATGGTTCCAGTGCCAACACAAATAATAAGGGTGACAGCAGGCACCCTTGCCTGGTCCCGTTGTACATCTTGAAGGGGAAGGAATTGTATTCCATTTACTCTTATGCGCCGTACACACGGTCGGATTTTCCGACGGAAAATGTCCTATCGGACAATGTTGTCGGAAATTCCGACCGTGTGTAGGCTCCATCGGACTTTTTCCGTCGGATTTTCCGACGGACAAAGTTTTATCTCATGCTCTCAAATTTTCCGACAACAAAGTCGGACAAAATCCGTCGGAAAAAATCCGATGGATTTTGTGGTCGGATTTTCCGACCGTGTTTACGGGGCATTACAGCTGCCATTGGGCTGCTGTAGAATACTTCTATCCAACTCAAAATTCTAGGACCAAACCCCATTCCCTCCAGGGTACCTATCATGAATCCCCCAGTCTACTCGGTCGAAAGCCTTTTCAGCATCAATCGATAAGAGTAGACTGGGGATTCCACTCTTCCGCATTTTCTGGAGCAACCACAGTGTTCTCACACCATTATCTTTTCCTTCCCTCCCCACCACAAATCCCACCTGATCTGGATGGACCAAACTCGGCATCAACTTTTTTATCCTGGAAGCTAGTAATTTAGCAAACAATTTGGTATCTGTGTTCAACAGTGCTGGTCATCTTACTTTAAAAAAGTAATTAGTTAAGTTACAAATCACTTCTCCCAAAAAGTAATTGCGTTAGTAACTCAGTTACTACATTGGAAAAGTAATTAGTTACTCAGCAAAGTAACTGACTATTTTAAAAATTTTCTAAGGGGTGGGTCTAGTATTACTGTAAGCAAGGGACGTGTTCCCCCCTGCACGTCTCTTTCCCCTCTGTACCCCCCTGCACGTCTATTTCCCCTCTGTTCACCCCCCCCCACACATATATCTGTTCCCCCTCTGTACTCCACTACATGTCTGCCCCTTCCCCACACACACACATATATCTGTTCCCCCTCCGTACCCCACTACACGTCTGTCATCCCCCCCACACACATATCTGTTTTCCCTCTGTACATCTGTCCCCGCCCAAACTCACGGATTGGATCGTTCCTCGGATCAGAGTCACAGATCGGATCATTTTTCGGATCAGCAAATAATAATTTGATGACTAATTGAATTTGCAAAAAACTGTGAAAATTCCACCACCATATAGTCCCCACTGTAATATCCACAATCTCCCCCACTGTAATATACATCTCCCCACTGTAATATCCACAATCTCCCTCACTGTAATATACATCTCCCCCACTGTAATATCCACGTCATCTCCCCCACTGTAATATTGGCTATGTATGGCTGGGTACGGCTGAGCATGGCTGGGTACGGCTGGGTATCGCCGAGTATGGCTGGGTATTACCGAGTATTGCAGAGTATGGCTGGGTATTACCGAGTATTGCAGAGTATGGCTGGGTATTACAGAGTATGGCAGAGTATGTCAGAGTATTACCGAGTATTGCAGAGTATGGCTGGGTATTGCTGGGTATTACAGAGTATTGCAGAGTATGGCTGGGTATTACCGAGTATGGCAGAGTATGGCAGAGTATTACCGAGTATTGAGTATGGCTGGGTATTGCTGGGTATTACAGAGTATTGCAGAGTATGGCTGGGTATTACCGAGTATGGCAGAGTATGGCTGGGTTTGGCTTGGTATGGCTGGGTATGGCAGAGTATTGGCTGGGTAGGGCAGAGTATTGGCTGGGTATGGCAGAGTATTGCAGAGTATTGTCAGGGTATTGCAGAGTATTAGCAGGGTATTGGCAGGGTATGGAGGGATGGCTGTGACGGCAGTTGTCACAGAGCAGCGCTGTGGGCACTACAGATCCAGCCCACAGCGCTGCTGCCATCCAATCTCTCCCCTCCACTGTACAAATCTGTACACAGAGGGGAGAGAGGAACCGGCATCATCATGATACCGGTTTGTTTACAAGTGATCGCTCCGTCATTTGACGGAGCAATCACATTGTAAACAGCTGACGGGTGCACCAAGATGGCCGCCGCTCCGGAGCTAGGCCGAAGCCGCTGCCTTTCCTAAGGCCGAGGCTGCGGAGTGCTCTGCAGATCGTTCCGCGGATCGCGGTGGGTGACGATCCGTTGCGCCCCTAGTGGTAGTAGATGTAATTGCGGTAACGCCGCCCAAGTAATGGGAACGGCGTTACCATGGAGGGGAAGAGTAATCAGTTAGATTACTCGTTACCCTCTAAAGTTACAGCATTAAGTAATGCTGTTTACTTTAACTCAGTTAGTTACCTCACTGGTGTTCAATAATGAGATTGGTCTATAGTTTGAGCATATTGTATTCTCTTTCCCGTCTTTCAGTACAGTGGTAATTGTAGCTGTAGAGGCTTCTTTACTCAGTCCATATTTAGTTCCCAACCCATTATAATATGTGCTGAGTTTTGGGGCTAATATTTCTCTAAATTTTTTTAAATATTCCGTAGTAAAGCCATCAGGGCCAGGGCTTTTGCCTCCCACGGCCTCTTTTATTACCTGATATATTTCTTGTACTGATAATGGGTTCTCCAATTCCTGGGCTAGCTCCTCAGATAATCAGGGGACATTTGCTTGAAGTACATATTCTTTGATTTTTTCCTTTCTTCTGGTCTCTTGTTGTCCTATCTGTCTACTCTTTACTGAATATAACTGCTTATAGTACTCCCTGAAAACTCCTGCTATATCCTTAGTATTATATACTGGCTCTCCGTTCTTATTTAATAATTTAATATTTTCTCAATATAGTTTATAGATCTTTTTTTCCTCAATATCCTAAATAAGCACTTGCTATTTTTATTCCCCCATTGATATCTCTCTTTTGCGATCCTATTATATGTCTTCCTCATTTCTTGTTCCATTCGTTCCTTTAACTCCTCTCTTTTAGTTACTAGTTTATACTGTACATCCAAATCCTGTCCCCTTTTCTTACTGTTCTCTTTTTTATGGGATTGGTCTAATCTATACATTTCCTCCCTTAATACCCTACTCTTATTGTTTCTTTCTCTCTTTCTCTTTGCTCCTAATGAAATATACATCCCTCTAATATAGGCCTTATGGGCCTCCCAGATGGTATTCTCTGCAATCGCTCCAGTTTCATTAATGGAAAAGAAGAGCTCTAGCTCCTTTCTTATTATTTCCTCTCCTTCTTCATTTAATAATTCCTTACTAAAGCGGTGTTCCGGACGAAATTATACTTTTTAAATAAAAATACCCCTATAATACACAAGTCTAATGTATTCTAGTAAAGTTAGTCTGTAAACTAAGGTCCGTTTTGTTAGTTTATAGCAGTAGTTTGTTATTTTATAAACTTACAGCAGGCCGTGGCCATCTTAAGTGTGGGCATCTGAAGCCAGACTGTATTTCTTCCTGGATCTCATACATGCTCAGTGCAGCACAAGCAGTGTAATAGGTTTCAGGTCAGGTTTCCATAGCAACGGCAGTGTCAGAGGAAGTTGCTGCCCGTTCCCAGAAGGCATTGCAAACAGGATATAATGCGATGGGCCGCGGCCAGGGAGCAGGAAGTGAAAAATTAAAACAGCAGATATACAGTAGGTGCTGAGAAAAAAAAAATAAAAAAATATCCAATTCGTTTACAGTGCACACTTTGGTGAGGAATGCTGAAGAGTTGTAAAAGTGGGTGGAACTCCACTTTAAGTTTCCAAGAAAATTGAAGTTTCTGCAGCCCAGGAATTTAAATGTTCATAATCATTGGAGCGTGATCTGACAATGTTCTAATTTCTATGTTTGTAGATATCACATCGTCTAATACCCAGTATTCCACCAACCAGTAATCGATCCTAGTGTACGTCCCATGCACAGGGGAGTAAAATGTGAAGTCCTGTATCTTCGGGTGCTGTATTCTCCACACATCAATCAGCTGTTACTGATGCAGCCGATCCTTTATTGCTCTCAACTGTACGTTCCCTATCCCCTGTGCACGGGACGTCCTATCTAGTTCCGGATTCATACAGAAATTTAGGTCTCCAGCAATGATCACCATCCCACTCTTAAACTCCCATAATTTTTGCAGCGTTTCCTTCAAAAAAATCATTGGGCCTCTATTGGGACAGTATATATTAGCTAATGTATACTTTATTCCCCATAATTTTCCCTTTAGGAAGAGAAATCTTCCCTCCGGATCCCAAAGCCTGTCTTCCAGAGTAAAGCGTACCTCTCGTCCTATACCAATAGCCACCCCCTTTGATTTACTTGACATCGAATCGCCGTAGTACCACACTGGGTACCTTGAGGAATATAATCTAACTTTGCTTTCATAAGATAAATGGGTTTCCTGCAAGAAAACAATCCCTACATCATACTGTTCAATCTCTTTCAAAACTTTAAACCTTTTGCTGGTATATTTAGGCCTCTGACGTTATAAGTCAGGCAGTTAACTGTAGACATAATTTATAACCAATACACTCTTTTTCCTTTCACATTATTCGATCCCAAATTGAGGGTCTCAATTAACGAGGTTCTAGGCTGTAGGTTCTTTTTTTTACCCCACATGATTGCTGTCTACATCAGGTCCAAGGCTGATGCAGACACTCTTATGCCTCGTACACACGATCGGACTTTCCACCAATAAAACAGTGGAATTTTGTCCGAAGGGTGTTGGCTCAAACTTGTCTTGCATACACATGGTCACGCAAATGTTGGCCAACAATTCCGAACGTAGTGACGTACTAGATGTACTACGTGGTTTTTCAGCTCTTTTGGACTCCTTCTGTTAATTTTGTCTTAGTAGAAGTTTGGTGAGTGTTGATTTGCGCTTTTATTTTCGCGTTTTTCATTTAACGCTTTTCATTTCGTGCTTTTCAGTTAATTTCTTGGTTCGTCAACCAGACATGTTGCGGAATCAGAGGACATAATGTGTTATTTATTATTGGCCTTTGAGTTATTGCTTTGACATCATTTTTTTGGTTGAATAATCATTTGATTTGGTAAATTTTCTATATTTTTGGATGCATAGAACGCACTTTTTGGTTAAGTTCTATTGGCAGATAGAAAAGTGGGGATGATGCTGCGCTGTTCCCCAGGGGGAGCTACTAGATCTACCACAGGGTGGCAGTATCGGGTTAAAGACGTAAACCCCTAATATAAACAATAGTCAGACACAGTAGTGGTGACTAGTCTATCTGTTAAATCCAAGCTCTATAAATAGAGACAGATGATTCCTTTGTAGTAAATGGAATGTAATGTGATCAATAAATATGATAATAATAATAATAATAGTAATTGCTGATGAATAAATATATAGAATAAATATGTAAAGTGCGAGAGTGTTCAAGTAACTAATAACACATACATATAATGGCTAATAAAACATCATAAATATAGATCATAAATAATAAAATATATATATAAAAATATATTAAGTGAACATATGGTAAAAATATTAAGTGCAAAGTAGATGCAGAGGACTGGTATATGACCGTGATGTGCTAGTGCATGTATGTAAATTACACTGACTAGACAATAAGGTGAAAATAATGGCAATTAATAGTACTAAGTGAACAGAATTATGTGCAACGGATAAAAATGCACTGACGTAAATAATTGAACGGTAAGTATAAGTGCACACTAGAAACAAAAGTGCAGAACATGGAGCAAAAATGAAACTAGTCTGCGTGGCTAGAAAATATATATATACATATATATGCAGAAAACAAAGCTGCCAGAAAATCGCAGAATGCGATTTAGACAGTAAAAAATGCAAACGTAAAATGCACAGAGATATCCTGCTACAAAGAGCGTGACTAGAAACAAATAGTCATATTGGAATGAACGTGACCAAAAACAATAACAGACTAAGCTGCATGCATATGGGTCCATGTTGCAAAATAGTCCTCAGCAGTAAATGATTGTGATTATAATATCTCCTGGTCTATTGGCAGATAGCATGTCCTATATATATTTTTTTAAATGCACAACAAAAAAATTGTGGAGAATAATACTTTGCTATGTGTTTTACTTCAAATGACAGTTTGGGAGAAGGCAGTTACATTTTTAAAAATACAATGCAAAATTGACAAGGGACACCAACATAGTTGTATCTTTGTTCTTAAAAACTATTAAATAATGGTGTTGTGGTAACTTGCACAAAATAAAAAAAACATAATAATATTATTCTTGATATCACTAGAAAAAAAAAAGCCTTTGAAAATTAGTTTGCAATAACTCCATCAGTATCACCAGCAAAGCAGCTTCATTATTATCCCATTAAAGAAGAAGAGAATTGTGCGCTGCATTTGGAGATTTCATAATCTGCCACATCACGAATGTTAAGACCGACCGATTCTGCTTCCAAGCATGCGTGTTTGTCCTTTGGACTTTTGTCCAACGGACTTGTGTACACACGATCGGAAAGATCATTTGTTGGCGGAAAGTCTGACAACAATGGTCTGATGGAGCATACACACGGTCGGATTGTCCGCCAACAACCGCACATCCAAAATTTCCTATCGGAAAGTCATATCGTGTGTACGGGGGTTTCGAAGTGAGGACCCCATGGACTAATGGGAGCAATTCTGTATTGTGCCCCAAGGCTCCAGTACTGTAAAAATGCCTCAGCTGGCACATTTCAAATGTTTGCTGCAGGGTAAATCTTGCTTTGTGTCCAGTGCTCCAGAACTGTAAAGGTGCCACATAATGTTTCTGCAGCTGGACCTTAGCTGCCAAATTTCTAATGTTTGCTGCAGTGTAAGTCCTGTGTTACTCAATGTTTGCAACCTAATTCAGTTCTTGTGACCAATGTCGCTTTATTTCAAGGTAAAACCTGCCTCTGTCTTTTGCTTTATACTTTATACCTTACTAAGCTCCATTCATTTTGTCAAGCCACTGTACAATACTTGTGGCTCATGTCTCTCAAATAACATACTCTAACATAGGTGTGCATAGCCTATTGCATTAGGGTGTGCACCCGAAAACTCATACACACACGTGTGTGTGTGTGTGTGTGTATATATACATATATATATATCTGCACTCTATTGTTTATTTCAAGATAAAGCTTGCCTCGTCTCTCCTACTTACATTGCAATCTTATCAAACTGCTTAAATACTGTTCAGCCCCTGAAGAATATTTGTCCTATAAATAATACCCTCCAAGTTTTATACGATAAAACATAGTGGGCAGATTCGCTCATCCCTACTCCTAACATACTGTACATTTTATTTAGCACCAAGAAACTGATGCTCGGCCATCAGGCTAACATTCTCTATGGCTTATCTAAATGATAATTCCATTCCAAGAACAAAACCCAGGATTGTTATATGTGTTACAATGATTTTCAGCAAACTTTGTTGCAGTCATACCTCCTGGTGTATTGTCAAAACTGACACATGAATTTCAATTACTTCTTACTTCCTGATTATTACTGATTGTAAGAGTCTGGCTGCTATAATCTCTTGATTTGAACCAGTGTTTTGATTAGAGTAAAACTGCTGGGAAAAGCAGAGAGCCAATTTCATGAGCATGAAATAAAATCACACAGTGTAAAGTACTACATGAATGTTGCAATGGTTGCCACGGTTACAAGGAAGCAGCATTTGCTTTTTGCTGTTTTCTAAAATTATGCGTCTGCAGAATTAAACAGACAGGCCTTTCCTAATTGCATAATAGATTATGCATAGGTTATACAGTATAGTTTATGTAGCGCCATAACCCCCTATGGGGCAGCTACATTTTCTGGGCTTACCGATTACCTCCTTCAGCTCCTCCTTACTCGTTTTCCTTGTCTAGAGGTTCCCAGGGTTGATACCCAGTAACTGTAGAGACCGACACCTAAATTCCTTTTTAGGATTTTTATTTGTTTAAAACAGTTGAACAAACTCAGTCTCTAAGTTGGGAATAGAGGGTATAAGGATGAAGTTTAGCTCAGGTGCTTGGAACTGCTGACTTCAATGAAAGTCTCTGTACATAATCCAGGGAATAGCCACTCGCAACTGGATTCTTTAATTGCTGGATAAATCCTTAAGCTTGGATCTAGCAGCCAACAAGTAATTCTAGCTTTGCAAAGTCTCTCACACAGACTTGGTTGAAAAGCTTGAATGTAACCGGAAGGTAAAGGTAGGAACTTTTCTTACTGTACCAGAATCTTTCAGCCGGTCCGGCGATACCGTAAGAATTGTGGATTCAATCAATGTCCATGGCAGCTCAGCTTCCAGGCTCTTACCGAGCAGCCAGCCTGGTGCGTGGCCCTCTTACTGAAGAGCCCTCGGAAAGTCATATCGTGTGTACGGGGGTTTCGAAGTGAGGACCCCATGGACTAATGGGAGCAATTCTGTATTGTGCCCCAAGGCTCCAGTACTGTAAAAATGCCTCAGCTGGCACATTTCAAATGTTTGCTGCAGGGTAAATCTTGCTTTGTGTCCAGTGCTCCAGAACTGTAAAGGTGCCACATAATGTTTCTGCAGCTGGACCTTAGCTGCCAAATTTCTAATGTTTGCTGCAGTGTAAGTCCTGTGTTACTCAATGTTTGCAACCTAATTCAGTTCTTGTGACCAATGTCGCTTTATTTCAAGGTAAAACCTGCCTCTGTCTTTTGCTTTATACTTTATACCTTACTAAGCTCCATTCATTTTGTCAAGCCACTGTACAATACTTGTGGCTCATGTCTCTCAAATAACACACTCTAACATAGGTGTGCATAGCCTATTGCATTAGGGTGTGCACCCGAAAACTCATACACACACGTGTGTGTGTGTGTGTGTGTATATATACATATATATATATCTGCACTCTATTGTTTATTTCAAGATAAAGCTTGCCTCGTCTCTCCTACTTACATTGCAATCTTATCAAACTGCTTAAATACTGTGCAGCCCCTGAAGAATATTTGTCCTATAAATAATACCCTCCAAGTTTTATACGATAAAACATAGTGGGCAGATTCGCTCATCCCTACTCCTAACATACTGTACATTTTATTTAGCACCAAGAAACTGATGCTCGGCCATCAGGCTAACATTCTCTATGGCTTATCTAAATGATAATTCCATTCCAAGAACAAAACCCAGGATTGTTATATGTGTTACAATGATTTTCAGCAAACTTTGTTGCAGTCATACCTCCTGGTGTATTGTCAAAACTGACACATGAATTTCAATTACTTCTTACTTCCTGATTATTACTGATTGTAAGAGTCTGGCTGCTATAATCTCTTGATTTGAACCAGTGTTTTGATTAGAGTAAAACTGCTGGGAAAAGCAGAGAGCCAATTTCATGAGCATGAAATAAAATCACACAGTGTAAAGTACTACATGAATGTTGCAATGGTTGCCACGGTTACAAGGAAGCAGCATTTGCTTTTTGCTGTTTTCTAAAATTATGCGTCTGCAGAATTAAACAGACAGGCCTTTCCTAATTGCATAATAGATTATGCATAGGTTATACAGTATAGTTTATGTAGCGCCATAACCCCCTATGGGGCAGCTACATTTTCTGGGCTTACCGATTACCTCCTTCAGCTCCTCCTTACTCGTTGTCCTTGTCTAGAGGTTCCCAGGGTTGATACCCAGTAACTGTAGAGACCGACACCTAAATTCCTTTTTAGGATTTTTATTTGTTTAAAACAGTTGAACAAACTCAGTCTCTAAGTTGGGAATAGAGGGTATAAGGATGAAGTTTAGCTCAGGTGCTTGGAACTGCTGACTTCAATGAAAGTCTCTGTACATAATCCAGGGAATAGCCACTCGCAACTGGATTCTTTAATTGCTGGATAAATCCTTAAGCTTGGATCTAGCAGCCAACAAGTAATTCTAGCTTTGCAAAGTCTCTCACACAGACTTGGTTGAAAAGCTTGAATGTAACCGGAAGGTAAAGGTAGGAACTTTTCTTACTGTACCAGAATCTTTCAGCCGGTCCGGCGATACCGTAAGAATTGTGGATTCAATCAATGTCCATGGCAGCTCAGCTTCCAGGCTCTTACCGAGCAGCCAGCCTGGTGCGTGGCCCTCTTACTGAAGAGCCCTCCCCTGGTTGCATGTAGAGTTGCTGGGCCTCTCCAAACCCGAGATGGCACCGGAACACTTTAGAATCCTCCTTCCAGTTACTGCGCCTCGAACTAGCCAGTTCCGAGGCTCGAAAACGGATGGATCCGCACCCCAGGCCATTAGGGCCCCCGGGGGCTGGTCAGGAGGACCAGAACCATGGAGTCAGCAACAACTTCTGGACCGGGACCCTGAACCCCGTGACTTCAGAACCTTAAGTACCCTCTCCCGGAATACACAGCGAGACAAACGCACCCACTTATTGGCTCCAAAAGAGATTGGTACCCAATGCGTCCAACCAGACTGCGTTCTAAGGCCTGTCACAGGTGCACACCCCACCTATGACCAGGCAGAACCTCAATACAGCCCAGCCAAACTGATGCCAAAGCATGATTTAGAGCAATTAACCCCAAAACTCAACTACAGTTTTGGGCAAAAACTAAATTTAAATGCATAGCGCGTACTCATCAGGAGTACCGGCGCTGCAGTTATATACCTTTTATATGAGAGGTTTTTGTTCTTTAACAATGCAGTACAGTTTGAGCGGTGCAATAGTATTGGTCAGAATTATTTATTTGCACTGATTGCTGTATATGGATTAAACTAAAATTAAACTAAAACTAAAATAGTTTTGTAATCTGCAAACAAATGGCAACAACCATAACGCATCTTACTGTAATTAGACCACCTGATGAAATTTTTTTTTTTTTTTATCTCTCACTCACAGTATAAGGTGCGTTATTGCATGTTCATTTACTTGCATTAGGGCATATTGCGCTAAATCAGCCCATTCAGTTTTAAAAATCTGTCAGTGCACCTTAAAGCATGAAAAATCATACCTTTTTTTGTTTGTAATAGAGCACACCATAGAAACATAGAAAAGTGACAGCAGAAAAAGGTCACGGGTCGTGGCAGCATTCTCTTCCTCCAGTATGTCCAGGATCTTCATGGATGAGTCGCCAGGCTGCAACACCTCACCACCTCTGGCTGGTGATCCCTTGCCCTCTCCGGCCCTCCAAGTCTCCTGCGGATGTGGCATACAAAGTCATGAAAGCAGGTTGACAGTATAGTACCTTGACACCTGTTGAACAGGTCCTAGCTGGGTTAGTGGCTCCCCACAATGGCCGCACCGGGCCCAAGCTGTTACTCCCAACGTCGGGATGTTGCACTTGGGACAGAGTAGACACAGCCGCTCAACTCCATCAATCACCCCAAGGCGAGTTCTCCACGAATCTCCAGCCAAACGCCGGTATCCACCAGCGATGACTCTCCCTTTACTGTTGTCAAGCAGGAGTTAAGAGAAAAGTTAAAAAAAAGTCCGCAATGCAGTGGGTAATGTCTGCGCCATGCAGAGTGCTGGACATATCTGTAATCCATGGGCGCGATCGCCCGTCGTGGTTGCCATGGGTAACGGCACATTTTTTACAGTCACTGAGTTGCAGGTTAATTACAAGTGTTCGCCCCAGAACTGATTGGAGTAACTGGGTAGCAGGGCAATAATATTGACAATCCCAGATGGTTGCTATTGGCAATGGCACCTGTAAAAGCTGATTTGCAGGCAAACACACAGTCTTTTCCCATAGTTGAATCCTCTAGGTGGCCGAACAAGCAAAGTCTCCCCTTTTTTCTGCGTTGCTAGGAGTGACGGCCAGCAGGTTAACCGTGAAGGTGGATCTCGGTGGGACCTCCAAATTTAGCGATGGCCCCATGGGGTTGCTACGTGCTACAGCATCCACACATTTCACCCTGCTCCCAGACCTCCATTAGACACTCTCGGTCTCGGTCAGTCTCGGTCAATGAACAATCTTTTGCTTGTTTTTGTTGTTTTTATTAGGGGGTTGAACTTGGTTGGGGAAAAGGGACATGGGATGCCCATAGGATAAATTGTACTTCATAGAATAAAAGTAACTGCGTCACACTTCTCAGAAGAACAAGATGGCTGACCCTAAACTTGACAGACTTTTACCTCAGAACACTTCTTCCAGCTCACTTCCTCCAGCACACTACTTCACTGTCCAATTTTAGTAATCCTGTCACACCATCAGAACATGACTAGGCCTCACTCTAAATAAGTCCCACTGTCTTTACTTGATTGCCATTTGTAGGCAGGGGCCTGCAGTACCCCTTTGTGGTAGAAACCGATTTACTTGAGAAGAATAAATGTACTTGATGGACTAGTGATCCCAGCAAGTCCGACTTGCAAATCCTGCCGCCCTCCTGGCTGCATCGACTTGACACAAACTCCCACAGTCTCTCTCTCTGGCTCTATATCCAGCTCCCCTGGCATGCCTCTTCCAGAGCTTTCCACTGTGGTTTCCGCTCACCGACACCTGTCCTGGATCCTTCCTGAATAACTTTACTCCAGGTGTGCGGACCAACTGTCTCCACCAGTTCCAGGACACCTCTCCATGACCGTTTAAGGAGAGGCTCCTGCCCAGCTCCCGAGCTCCCTGCCTGAGGTACACCCCCCTCCCCAGAAAAAAAGGGTTCCCTCAGACACGACAGTCTTACATTCCATTATCCAGTTCACCCAGCCGACCACTCCTCCCCCAGCAGGCTGACCATGGGTATATGTAGGAGGCCTGCCCCCTGCCAATCCTAGTTGGGGATTGGTCAGAGCTCCTCACATCCACCCCATGTCACTCCAGCTCTCTGCTCTGACCCTTTTCCATGGAAACAGAGGAGGCGCCCAAGAGCTGAAGTACATGTCAGTCACCTACTGCTATACTAAACCATTCCCCTGCCCCCAGATCAAAACAAACAGGCCTAGCTCACAGCATAGGCCTGCTTAAATTTACCTGCACTGGCAGCTTACACGAAAGCCTACACTAGCACCTACCTACCTAAGGTAGAGGGTGCTACATACTTTTTTCAGGAAGGGGTTTAATCTGCATAGATCAAGGTGGGCTCACCACTCAGTGACACATACAGTAGAAAACAATTGCAAACATAGAAAACAACAATGCTGCCTTGAGGTGAGTTGTTGTGTATTGCATATAAAAGGCAGACATGCTGCATTATTTCATACAGCACCTCCACTTACGTCCACCCCCACTTGGTGCATAGAGATGAATGAAATGTAACAACATCTGGCACCACTTCTCACTACTGCTACACGACAAAAAGCAGCCTGCATGGGCTGGTGTGAATGAGCCCATACTGTACATCACAACAACCCAAGAGTAGGAAGGGGACCTTAAAGTGAAATTCTGGCCTTTACCTAACTACTCTTAAATATGTCCCCTTCTCCTTCCTAACACCTATATTTACTAACCTGTGTAAAATAGATACCTATATTTACCTATTTTCAAGCTGCTCCGGTCCGATTACATGATCCAGCTCCCCTGTGTCAGCCAACGCCGCTGAAGAGGAGAGGTGGAAGCGCTGACAATGGATGGGCCATTGAAGCCTATGGCTGAACATCGCTGCTCCAGGTTTTACCAGCTGTTGCTGGAGTGCTCTCTCCTCCCCCTGCAGCCACTGCAAGCTGACACAGGGGAGGTCATGTGACCTGGGCCACAGCGGCCTGACAATATGTACGTATATACATCCTTTTTACACAGATTAGTAAGTATAGGTGTTAGGAGGGGAGGGGACAGTTTTATGAGTAGTTAGGTAAAGCACAGAATTCCCCTTTAACTAAACCCTGGAATCTGCAACAAATATAGGCAGAGGGCAAATGACCAGTCACTAATATTGCCTGTAGCCTTCCTGAAGCTGATCCTCTCCCATTGCTGACTTAGGCCCCTTTCACACTGGAGCGGTGTGCTTGCAGGACGGTCAAAAAAGTCCTGCAAGCCGCATCTTTGGAGCGATGTAGGAGCGGTGTATTTACCGCTCTTAAAGCGCCCTTTCCCATTGAAAATGGGGCAGCGCTGCTTTTTCGGCTGATAGCGGGGGTTAAAACCGCCCCACTAGCGGCCGAATAGCACCGCTAAAATGATGGTAAAGCGCCGCTAAATATAGCGGCGCTTTACCGCCAGCGCCCAAAATGCTTCAGTGTGAAAAATAGACTAACTATTACTTGTTCTGCACTGTGTCTGTGTGAGGGCAGTAATTTTATTACAAGCAGATCTTTGCTTCATTATGTCAGAGCCTCCAGCAAGAAACACAGTAAACAGCACATTAGTGACCAAATTTGACTCCAAATTCTCTAGTCAGATGCAGAATTATCTTAAATTCACAATACAAACTTACAATTATGAGGCTGGAGGCACAGGAGTGCCTAGGCACCCTCACATTCCAGCAAGTTTACTGTTGTTTTTTGGAAGGAATTCCAGACAAGGGTACACTTTTCAGGGTACTGCTAATGCACAATAGAAGCCTAACTCCATATATACTTTCACTTTATCTGCTTGCCGACCACCAGCAGTACATTTACTAATGGCGGGTAGCTCCCCCAGGCATCTTCATGTACCCATACGTTGCAGTGAACTTTCTGGTTTAGAGGCGCACATGCCCCCTGCTGGTCTGTGCTGTGATTGGACACAGCATGAGTTTGTCAGCAGGTTACAGCCAATGAATTTGTCTCTATACCTGCTCATCTGCTTTGTGGCCAATCAAAGCACATAGATGCAAAAACGCAGTTTTTACCAAAGATATGTAGCAGAATTTATTTTGGCCTAAATTTATGAAGAAATGTGATTTATTGGATATGTTTTATAACAAAATGTAGAAAATATTGTTTTTTTTATTCAAAATGTTCAGTCTTTTTTAATTTACATAATACAAAAATAAAAATAAAATAGTGGTGATCAAATACCACCAAAAGAAAGCTCTATTTGTGTGTAAAAAAAATGTAAAGTTAAGGTAGCACAGTTCTAAATAATAAAAAAAAGCACTGGTCATGAAGGGGGTAAAACCTTCTGGAGGTCAACTGGTAAAATAGTTTGTTTGAGCCAAGCTGGCCCAATCAACCTATTTCCTTTATTAATAGATGCACCAGTTGTCAGCGCTGTGTAAAGTGTATGTAGCATTAGCTACATACAGTATACAGTGCTGTGTTTTCCGGCAGCAATACGAGGAATTCCCATTCACTTCCGGGAACAAAATTGAGTCAGGCTGAGTGCTGATCAGCCATTCACAGGAAGGCTTGTATTTTATCAATGAATACAAGACTTCCTCTGTTTGGCTGAGTTGAAGAGGCAGGTAGATGACATCGCAATTTCTACCTCAGCCAGTCTCAGCTTTGTATTCATTGATAATACAGGTCTTCCTATGAATGAGTTAGCAGCCCTCAGCCCAACCTAATTTTGTTATGGCAGCAAGTGAGACGTCCTTATACTGCTGCCAGAACACAGCAATGTACACTGTTACCAAAAGTATTGGGACACATGCCTTTACACGCACACTGACTTTAATGGCATCCCAGTCTTAGTCCATAGGGTTCAATATTAAGTTTGCCCACCCTTTGCAGCTATAACAGCTTCAACTCTTCTGGGATGGCTGTCCACAAGGTTTAGGAGTGTGTCTATGGGAATGTTTGACCATTCTTCCAGAAGCGCATTTGGAAGGTCAGGCACTGATGTGGACAAGAAGGCTTGGCTCACAGTCTCCGCTCAAATTCATCCCAAAGGTGTTGTCAGGTTGAGGTCAGTACTCTGTACAAGCCAGTCAACTTCCTCCACCCCAAACTTACTCATCCATGTCTTTATAGACCTTGCTTTGTGCACTGGTGTGCAGCCATTTTGGAACAGAAAGGGGCCACCCCAAACTGTTCCCACAAAATTGGGAGCAGGAAATTGTCCAAAATGTCTTGGTATGCTGACGCCTTAAGGGTTCCCTACACTGGAACTAAGGGGCCAAGCCCAACACCTGAAAAACAACCCCACACCATAATCCCCCCTTCACTAAATTATTTGGACCAGTGCACAAAGCAAAGTCCATAAAGACATGGATGAGTGAGTTTGGGGTGGAGGAATTTGAATGTATATTCTTAGCCCCCAAGTGCATAACTTTACATTTATCAAAATTAAACCTCATTTGCCACTTAGTTGTCCAATTAGAGTGCATTGAGGTCAGCTTGTAAATTGGAGACATCCTGTAAGGACGTTATTCCACTGCATAGCTTGGTGTCATCTGAAAAGATGGAAATGTTACTTTTAATCCCAGACCCAATATCATTTATAAAGATGTTAAAAAGTAAGGGTCCCAGCACTGAACCTTGGGGTACACCACTGATAACCTTAGACCATTCAGAGTAAGAATCATTAACCACTACTCTCTGAATTCGGTCTTTTAGACAGTTTTCTATCCATTTTACAAATTGATCTTTCCAAGCCTGTAGACTTTACCTTACACATGAGCCGTGTGTGGGGAACTGTGTCAAACGCTTTTGCAAAATCCAGGTATACCACGTCCACAGCCACCTGTACAAGGTTTTACTTACTTCCTCATAAAAATAAATCATCTAGTAGTAAAGAAAATAGTTGGTTAAATAACCCACTAACCCATTACTATTACTGTATCACCTTTTATTTATTTAGAGCCATTACTGACTGTAGCAGTTTGAAGTTTGCAGATGCAGCTTACAGTACATTTGAATTTTGTATTTGGACAGTCTTCTCAGTTTCAGTACTACAGAAGCTGGATAGTTCCCTTGTTCAGGAGGGTCAAACTTTTTTTTTACAAAGTATAAAATGAATGAAGGCATCTCTGGGATCCCTTTAGATGTGCATGTCACTTGCTGAGCCTCCAATAATACTGCATCTGTTTTATACACTAAATTCAGATGCCTCACAATGTTAAATCATATCTAAAGTCATTATTTTCCCTTTAACATAGGGTTTATAAATAGTCACTACTCACTTCTATAGTTTTGGCTATACACATTCACACCAGGGTGATTCATTGCGGGGTAACACTTGGTATGTCATGCTTTAAAGTGGTTGTAAACCCTTACAGACCACTTTGTGCTACAGGTAAGCCTATGATAAGGCTTACCTGTAGCTACCCAGGATATCTTCTAAACCTGCACGGTTTAGGAGATATCCCCTGTATCGGCACATGCGCACTGACACAAACTAAAGCAACGGCACATATGTGCTGTTGCTTCAGTGAGTGTGCCGTCACCGCGCGCATCCACGGGAGTGATGTTATCGCAGCTCCAGCCAATCACAGCGCCGGAGCCGCGATACACGGAAGTAACACCCGGGAGTGATGTCGGCCGCCGGTAAAAATAACCCAATAGTGTATAATATTTGGTCTTTGTGAAAGTTATAGAGTCTATGAACTATGGTGCCAATCACTGAAAATTGATCACATCTGATCAGGCCTCCAGTACATCAGGTGAATTTCATTTCCTAAAACACTAACAAGTCAGGAAAGCACAAATACCCCCCAAATGACCCATTTTTAGAAAGTAGACATTCCAAGGTTTTAGGTAAGTAGCATGGTGAGTTTTTTTAAGTTGTAATTTTTTCCCACAATTCTTTGCAAGATTTTCTTTTTTTTTTTTTTTTTACAAAATTGTCATATTATCAGGTTATTTCTCACACACAGCATATGCAAAATTACACCCCAAAATACATTCTGCTACTTTTCCTGAGTATGACGATACAACAAGTGTGAGACTTTTGCACAGCCTGACCACAAAAGGCCCAACATTGAAGTAGCACCTTCAGGCCTTCTACGCTCATAAATGACACATGTCATTTCTCAACCACATATTACTCTTTTGAAGGCCCTGGAGCACAAGGATAATGGAATTGCCAACAAAATGACCCCATTTTGGAAAGCTAACACCCCAACGTATAATCTATGAGGCATAATGAGTCTTCTGAACAGTTCATTTTTTTCCAGAAGTTTTTGGAAAATGTGTAAAAAAAAAAATGAAAACGCATTTTTTTTTACACAAAGTTGTCAATTTATAAGATATTTCTAACACATAGCATGTATATAGCAGAAATTACACCCTAAAACACATTCTGCTACTCATCCTGAGTATGGCAATACCACATGTGTGAGAATTTTACACAGCCTGGCCACATACAGGGGCCCAACTTTGAAGTAGTATCTTCAGGCGTTCTAGGAGCATAAATTACACATCTCATTTCATTCCTACCTATCACACTTTTGAAGATCCTAGAGCACCAGGACAGTGGAATTACCCACAAAATTACCCCATTTTGGAAAGCAAACACCCCAACGTATATTCTATGAGGCATGGGCTGCAAATAGGTACTCGGGTACTCTGATGAGCTGCAGATAGGTACGCGGGTACTCTGATGGGCTGGAGACAGGTACTCGGGTAACTTGATGAGCTGCAGACAGGTACTCGGGTACTCTGATGGGCTGGTGACAGGTACTCGGGTACTCTGATGGGCTGGTGACAGGTACTTGGGTACTTTAAAGGGCTGGTGACAGGTACTCTGGTACACTGCTGGGCTACATATTGGTACTCGGGTACTCTGATGGGCTGGTGACTGGTATTCGGGTACTCTGAAGGGCGGTGACAGGTACTCAGATGGACTGTGACAGGTACTCGGGTACTCAGATGAACTGTGACAGATACTCAGTACTCAGATGAACTGTGACAGGTACTCAGGTACTCTGGTACTCATATGGATTGTGACAGGTACTCAGGTACTCAGATGGACTGTGACAGGTACTCAGATGGACTGTGACAGGTACTGTGCCGCCCCAACGGGGCATAGAATGTATATAGATTGTTTTCCTAGCCATTTTCTATGGACATTTTATATTTAGTTCACTTGCTGCCATCTAGTGACCTTTTGTGGTAATACACTTGTTTTCTCAAGTTTATTTTCCCTTATGATATGATACACTTCCTTTGTATGTAATGCTGCACTCTTCTTCCTTTTGTTGTAATTCCTGTGTCATGGATGTAGCAGCAAGCCACATGTAGCAGGGTACATGTATTCTGCATTGTAAGCTACCGCATAAATACTACAACCTATTCATCTGTTTGTATCCTGTCATCTGCTGTAACCTGATGTTCACAATAAAAGCACATTTGTGGATGGAATCGGTATTTGGTGAGTTCAAGCTATCTGATGAGGCATGTCCTCAGTGATTATATCTTATACAGGCCAGGCATAGAGGTCTCACAAGGAATAGTCGCTTCACAACAATCAGAGTCAGAATAGGTACTCAGGTACTTATATGGACTGTGACAGGTACTCAGGTACTCATATGGACTGTGACGTGTACTTGGGTACTCAAATGAACTGTGACAGGTACTCGGGTACTCAGATGGACTGTGAAAGGTACTCGGGTACTCAGATGAACTGTGACAGATACTTTGATGGCTGGTGACAGGTACTTTGATGGGTGATGACAGGTCCTCTTTATTGGGGGGGGGGGGGGGATCAGTGTGATTGGTGTACACTGTAAGCGATAACGAGATGTTACCGCAATCTCCTTCTCACACACGATCGGTGTGTGAGAAGGAGACCCTGGTAACATCTCGTTACCGCTCTATATTTACATTTAGTGATCACATGGTAAACAGCCGCCAGCCAATGGCTGTTTACCAGCGTCGGTGACGAGCCATGTTCCCGGGAACACGCCGCCACCGATGTGCACGTGCAGCGCGATTGCACTGTGCAAAGTGGGGCGGTACCATCTGTGATCACATCCGATCACGTGGTTAACAGCCATGTCCAATGGCTGTTCACCCCCCTTGGTGCCGGCGGGTGGTAAGCCGTTAAGGTGTGTTGCATTTAAGTGTATTTCTACTTTTGCTGACAAATTTGAGAAAACACCATTATATGTTTGCGTTGTGTTCCTATTCACACAATTATTTCATACCTTTTTTGATGTTTTGAGGAAAAGGTGTCATGGCTGACTGCAAGTATTTGTCAGCTAGCTCAGCATTATCTGTCCCAATAGCAGGGCTGAGCTCTCATTAAAATACAATAGAGAGACATAGTTAGTCAGGTTGAAAAAAAACACAAGTCTATCTAGTTCAACCAGAAAAAAAAAAATAAATACAATCCCATATACACAGAATCCTTCATCCACAGTTGATCCAGAGGAGGGCGAAAAACCCCAGCAGAGCATGATCCAATTTGCTACAGCAAATTGATGCCTAGCTCCTAAACCTTTAACCCTTTGTTAAGACAAATCCTGTTTAAATCTAGTACAAATGATGAAATGATGCCTGCCTGCACAGTAAAGACAGGGTTAATTATGGCAAACACAGATTCCCACCCCCATCATAATAAAGAGACCTAAGGCCCCTTTCACACATGCGGACCGTATGTCCGTTTTTCATCCATCCGTTTTTGGATGAAAAACAGACATACATGCATGTCTATGGGGTAGCGGGTGTCAGCGGATGAGCAACCTTAATTTATTAAGGTTCTTGACAGGGGCAAATTTAAGGCCCCTATCAAGAACCCCAATTTCATCCTTATTAAGTGGAACCCCACTCAGGTTGTATATTCCAGTAGATATTGGGGTTTGGGTCTTTTGAAACCGCCTACCCCCTCTGCATCCTCTCTTTCTTTTCTTTTTCTTACAGGTCCACTGCCCGATGGTGTGAACGGTGGTGGTTACCTCCACCACTCCCCTTGGGTGGGTTGGTAGACAGGGGGACCTAGCCCCTGTCCCTTGTGAGGTCCCCAAAATAACACCTCCATCAGATGTTGCATGCTCAATTAGAGGCTCAAACCTGTTGTATGTTGGACTAGGTCTATTTTGGGGAAAGGCAGGTCCTCCTCTGCTAGCTTGGCTCCCCTCACCACATATTGTCTATTATCTCTCCAATTTACAGAGGGATTCTGATAATGAGGAGACGAGGAATAGCCACCCCCACCTGACATGAGCGGGCGATGACTACCTCCCCTCCCTCTCTTGTTTTTCCCCCCTTTTATTATTTCCTCTGAAAATATTTTCTCTCTAAGGAGAATAATACCCATTTTGTTGAAGATACACATATTCAAGAACTGGTTCCCTTCTAGGTGTATCTGCTACTACTTCATTTCCCATGGTGTTAGAAGGGACTACAACGGGAGTAATAGTGGGACTAGAGATGTTCTGCCATGCCATGTTTTGTACGGACTCTCTTGAAGTTTGTTAAGATATGTATGGTTTATTAAATTCTTAATAAACTCTTTCTTGATTAAAGAAAAAAAAAGAAGGTTTAATGTTACTTTAATGTCAGTGAGAGGAATTGTGCCCCAAGGGCCAGATAAAGGCAAGTAAATAGCCGCAGTTTGGAGACCACTGCTATAGTTGCGGGCGGCACAGTGGTGTAGTGGGTAGCACTCTCGCCTAGCAGTCACAAGGTGTTGCTGGTTTGAATCCTAGCCACGACACTACCTGCCTGGAGTTTGCATGTTCTCCCTGTGCCTGCGTGGGTTTTTCTCCCACACTGAAAAGACATGCTGGTAGGTTAATTGGCTTCTGTCTAAATTGGCCCTAGTATATAGGGACCTTAGATTGTAAGCTCCTTGAGGGCAGGGATCGATGTGAATGTACATGTAAAGCGCTGTATAAATTGATGGTGCTATACAAGTACCTTAAAGCGGTTGTATACCCGTTGAAGTTTTTTTTTTTTTCAGACCTGCAAGCGAAAAGGCATAATGAGCTAGTATGCACCGCATACTAGCTCATTATATAATACTTACCTTAGAACGAGGCCCCGACATCTCGCCCGATCCACGCCGAGGGAGCTGACATGTTCCCTCGGCGTGTCTTCCGGGTATCGTGGCTCCGGCGCTGTGAGTAGCCGGAGCTGCAATATCGTCCCAATTTCCTCCCGGCAGGGTCTGGCGGCTGCCGGGCTTTCAGCCAAGAATCCCCTGTGCGCATGCGCCACTGCAGTCAGCGGCTCATTGCGAGGGGAATATCTCCTAAACCATACAGGTTTAGGAGATATTTTTTTTACCTACAGGTAAGCCTTATAAAAGGCTTACCTGTAGGTAAAAGTAAAAAAAAAAAAAACACTATACAACCACTTTAACTAGTAGCTGACCGCCCACTGTCAATTGACGGCAGAGCTCTTGTGGCGGGACGCCGTCATATGACGGCGTCTACATTTTGGCCACTAGGGGGCGCACGCGCGTCGCGGGAGGCACGCGCGCGTGCCCGCCGCGTCGCTGGGGACCCGATGCGCGTGCCCGGCGGCCGCGATGTCCGCCGTGCACCCGCGATTGCACAGTAACTGAGCAGGACGTGGATCTGTGTATGTAAACACACAGATCCACGTCCTGTCACTGGAGAGGAGACCAAAAATATGTAGAAGAATACGTATCGGCCTAAACTGAGGAAAAAATTTGTTTAAAAAAAAAATTGGATATTTATTATAATAAAAAAGTAAAAAATATTATGTTTTTTCAAACTTGTCCCTCTTCTTTTGTTTATAGCGCAAGAAATAAAAACCGCAGAGGTGATCAAATACCACCAAAATAAAGCTCTATCTGTGGGGAAAAAATGATAAAAATTTTATTTGGGTACAGCGTTGCATGATCGCGCAATTGTCATTCAAAATGCGACAGCGCTGAAAGCTGAAAAAATGGCTTGGTCAGGAAGGAGGTGTGTTCGTGCCTGGTAGGCAAGTGGTTAAACAATAATAATAATAATAATAGAGGGATACGCTTTGTTGATATTTCATGAGGTTTACAATTACTTTAGGTTAAAAAAATGCTTAGGTTTATACCCACTTTAAGGATTGGCAAACTGCAATAAATGACATTTTTGTTTTTGGAATGTATCTCTTTTGTAGTTTGTATTTATACACAATGGCCATATAATATAAATATCTAATAACACTGAGTGAGATGAGTACAAATATTTAGCTCCCTGGAAAGTCTGCTGAGATGCCTCAACTGGTAGCCCAGTACATGTGCAGACACCTCTCAGGGGTCCTATCAGGGAGGAGCCAGGAGCCTGCACGTCTAGAGGGATGCCATGGATGCAGCAATGGTACCCTGAGCAATGGCTTTGATTTATTATTTTTTTTAAACAATGGCCTGAAAATGTGAGATCTCCTTCTTTCCAGCATGAAATGTAGGATGCGATGTACAGCCTTCATGCTTTCACTTGTAAAGGATCGCCCTTAGAGAAAGGAGGCTGGAGAAGAAAAGGCGGACCTGCCAAGTCAGGGAGGGGAGAGGAAGAGCTGTCTGTCTTGCCAACCCCTACAATGCACAGTCACTCCCATCTCCCTGCCCCGCTTCTGTCATCTGTACAATGAGACGGTGCAGATTGTAGAAGGCAGGGAGCAGCAGACGGTGCAGGATGATGATGGTGTCCGAGTCCCCGGGAAGTGTCCCCGGCAATAGGAAGAAGATGGGGCTCTCCTTGTTGGAAGCGGCTCGATCCCGCTACGAGAGCCTCCAGATCTCTGATGACCTTTTTGGTGAGTCAGGAGAAGACAGCAGCGGTAACCCCTTTTATAGTACCTCCCCAGACTCCCGTTCCTCCAGCAAAGGCGGCTCCTCTGAGGATGAGGATGGAGGATGTGGACAGGACCCACCTAGCTTCATAGAAGGGGACGTGGATAACAAGACAGCAGCTTCTGGATTGTTGGCTGATCCCACCAACTTGACATCCAGGCCGGAGGCAGCTGATCTCAAATTGGGGAAACACAACCTATCCCAAGGAAGGAACAGACCAAAGAGGAAAGGGAAAGCTGAAGATGGGGAGATACCTGCTGCCAAGGCTAAAGAGAACCCTGAGGATGAAGGTGAATGGGGTGAGGTGCCTAGCCAGAAGACACAAGCAAGGCTTGGAGAAGACCTGAAGGAGGAGGAGGGATGGTCACACACCCTTCAAGATGTATCCTCCCCTAGCTTCAAGGAGACAAGCGGTAGGAAATCGCCTGCAGATAATGCTATCACTGTTAGAGATTCATCTCCTAATCCAGATTATACCTTGTATTATGTGTGTAGAGGGAGCAGCAAACCATCTCACTTGGGATTTTCATCCCTGCTTGGTTCCAATTATGATTATGCTAAAATGCTTTAAATGAAATACTCATTCTAGTATGATGTGCTAGAAGTATATGCTTGCTGGTTGTACTCATTTCTACTGAAATGAAATCTTTGACCTGTTGATCTATAAGACTTTGTGCTGTAAAGATAAACACATAAGTGCCCGAGGCTCTGTCTCCAAATACGCCAGCCTCTGTCAACCTTTTTACCCCAGGGGAACCCTTGAAATAATTTCCAGTCTCCTTGAACTTCTGCTAAACTTTATCTATTGGGTCAGTGGAAAGAATACTTACAGTGGTGGTTAGAATACCACCTTCACAGGAAAAAAGATCATTGGGGTCACGCAAGTGGCTCTGCTAAGTGGTACTGGGCCTCAAAATATGTAGTCACCAGATGGGAGGTCAATCAGCCACAGCTCAAAGCAACTCTGGAGGGAACCTGGCTAATGCCCCATACACATGATGAGATTATCGGAACGAATGATCGTCCATTTTTTATTGCATGCTAATCTCAGATTGAATCTGATGAGTTTACTAAAGTCACAAAAATTCCCACACAACAGAAATAAAATTTGGAAGTGATGTCATGTGTTGTAATGCATCTGTATTGCATTTTCGAATGATAGCCATACTGATTAAACGTAAATCGTACGATCTGGCATCGTACGAAAAACATTTTGTGCATGTCCGATAGAATAATATTGGATGAACTGTCCTGATCGGCTCTTGAAAGCTCTGTACAAACCATCCGATTATTGTACGATCGATTAGAAAGTGGTATTTTTTGTACAATTTTCTGATCGTGTGTACGGGGCTTAAGAATGGCAGGTATAGACCAACCTACACGAGATTAGTGTTTTGTGCTAAAGATAGTATAACTTTATTTCTCACAAAGCACGTGGATTAGCAGTAAAGTGGTTCTAAAGGCTCAAGTTTTTTTTTTTTTTATATTAACGTATTGCATGCATTAAGTTAGAAAAACCTTCTAGGTGCTCCCCCCCAGCCCCCCTTATGCTATTCTGAGCCCCATCTCGATCCAACGATGTGCATGAGAGCAGCGGCTCTCTGGGGTCTCTCTCTCCTCATTGGCTCATACATCAGCAGGTCAATCACAGCCAGTGAGCCAATGAGGAAAGTGGGGGGCAAACCAAGCTGTGCTTCATGTGTAAATAGGCAATGTCCATTCACTGGAGTGCCGTGCTCGAGCCTGCTTGAGTGCCCCCATAGCAAGAGGCCTGCTATTGGGGGCACTCGGTAGGGGTAGGAGCCAGGACCACCAGCGGGGGACCTAAATAGAAGAGAACTGGGGCTGCTCTGTGCAAAGCCATTGCACAGAGTAGGTAAGTAGGACATGTTTGTTATTTTTGTGAAAAAATATCTTGCATTTAGAAACACTTTAATGTATGGTCTTCTGTACCTGTGGGCATGTGTACTAGAGCTCATGTGTTACATATCATACTAGCTAAAAAAAAGTTGTAAATCATCAGTTTTGTTTTCTTGGGTCACCCCAGTAAACGGGCTTTATAGGCCTGAAATTTATTTTATGATACAGTCATTTGTTATTTTTATCAGCATTTCAGGGAAGTAAGTGATATCCCCTACTTATTAATTTCATCTAGACAGTTCCAGTGTTCATTTTTACATCAAATTCCGATTTAGTTTTAGTCATAGTCTTTTGACTAAAATGCCTTTTTTGTTTTAGTCGTATTTTCATCTTCTGAATTGTTTTAGTTTAAGTCGTATTTTAATCGATCAAAATCTCCAGTACATTTGAGTTGACTAAGTAATGGCAAGAAAACTCTGGATGGCTGCACACCGAAAAGAATTGAAATCCTGTGCTTTTATTGCAAAAACGAAGATCACATCAAATAATCCACAGCAAGGGGGGTACAGAAGTCTGACGCGTTTCGCACTGAGATCAGTTCTTATTCATAGCTAGCTAACTAAAATTATTTTAGGCAGCTAAAATCGTAGGGGTTTGTTAAATTATAATGTAATATTTAAGCATTTCTCTAGAATTTCCAAACCCATTATATACGCCTGGAGTGATAATCGAATATCATGTTATTATTTATGGCATTAAGATTTGAACATTTGATAAAATGAATACTGCATGATTGCAACAAGGCAATAGTTAAAGGAGTCTATTTATAAGGTAGACAATGTGAAATCCATCAATTAGCCTATCCAGGCTAAAGCCTCGTACATACGGTACGATTGTTGGCAGGGGATTGTCTGACAGACTGTTGTCCTAAAATCTTACCATTAGTACGCTCCTTTTGACAATTGTTGTCCAATTTTGACAGGCTAGTAAATTTTCAGTGGACAATGGCTTGGCGTCAGATTTTCGTATGGTCAATACACAATGCATGCTCGGAATCAATGCTCACCAAACATGAAATTAGCAGAAGGAGCCGAAAGGGTGGCACTCAAGAGCTGAAATTCCTCGTAGTACGTCAGTAACTTCATGTTTGTGGCACAACAATTGTGTACCGTTAGTATGCAAAACAAGATCCTGGCACACGCCCTTTTGACAAAAATCAGACGCTCGGTTGTCCAACAATCATACCATGTGTACGAGGCTTAAGCCTCGTACACATGATCGGATTTTCTGACGGGAAATGTGTGATGACAGGCTGTTGGCGGAAAATCCGACCGTTTGTACGCTCCATCGGACAACTGTTGGATTTTCCGCAGACAAATGTTGGATAGCAGGTTTTAACATTTTCCTCGGACAAATGTCTGTTGTCGGATTTTCCAAGCGGGTGTACACAAGTCCGTCGGACAAAAGTCCAAAGTACAAACACGCATGCTCGGAAGCAAGGATGAGCTAGAAGCGGTCGGTCTTGTAAACTAGCGTTTGTAATGGAGAATTAACATTCGTGATGTGGCAAATTATGAAATCTCGAAATGCAGCACACATTCTCTTCTTCTTTAATGGGATAATAATGAAGCTGCTTTGCTGGTGATACTGATTGAGTTATTGCAAAATAATTTTCAAAGGCTTTAATATGCTTTTTTTTTTTTTTGGGCAAGTTACCACAACACCATTATCCTGTAGTTTTTAAGATCAAAGATACAACTATGTTGGTGTCCCTTGTCAGTCTTACATTGTATTTTTTATAAATGTACCTGCCTACTCCCAAACTGTCATTTGAAGTAAAACACATAGCCAAGTATTATTCTCCACAATTTATTTTTTATTTTTTATTGTGCATTAAAAAAAGAAAACAAATAAAATTAGACATGCTATCTGCCAATAGAACTTAACCAAAAAGTGCATTCTATGCATCCAAAAATATAGAAAATATACCAAATCATTATTCAACAATAATAAATAACACAACTCCGATTCCGCAACATATCTGGTTGACGAATGGCCTTTCAGAAAGGTAATGAAAAGTTCGAATGAAAAGTGCAAATTAACAATCACCAAACTTCTACTAACACAAAATTAGCAGAAGGATCCCAAAGGGTGGTGCTAAAGAGCTGAAAAACAATGTAGTATGTCACTACGTTCGTATTTGTTGGCAAACAATTGTGTGCTGTGTGTATGTAAGACAAGTTTGGGCCAACGCCCTTTGGACAAAAGCCTATGTTTTTTTTTGACCAACAATTCGATCGTGTGTACGAGTCTTTAAGACCCCTACACACTATTCAATTTTCTTCAGATTTACCAAAACCATGTAGTGCAAGAGCCTTCCTGATTGCATACAAATTGAAACTCTTAAGGTTTGACCTCATATTATATGGTTTTGGTAAATCTTAAGACAAAAATCTGCAGAAAATCTAATAGTGTGTATGGGGCTTAAGTAGCATGGATAGAGGAATTTCAGCTGACGACTATTGTATTCATCAGCTGCTGCTCCAGCAACTGCCAAAAAACCTGAACAATGCTTGCATCTGATTGGATGCATAAACTTTTTGTAAGAGAATTTTTGGTACTGGCTTCTTTGACAAAAGTCGGTTGAAATTTTTTCTTTTGGCAAAGGAGGGGCCGGAGGGTGAATCTATAGGTTGAATTTCGGCCATTTTAGTAGGAATTGGTCGAACTTGGAGAAGTCTATGACCCTTTTTAGGTTGAGAACACCCATTGACTGTACAGTACTGCAGCTATGGAGCAGTGTTATCCCCCAAGTATGAAAGATTGTTATGACTGTAGAACACCTTCCCCTCCTTATCTACTACATAGCATGTGGCAGAGATGGAGACTAAATGGTGTACTGGACAGCCCTGGATTTCTTGTAGGATCAACGTGTATTTTTTGAACAGATACATTTTGAACAGATATATTAAGGGCCCATTCACACTGGGAACCGCATGTGAATCGCACAGGAACTGTGCGATTCACATGCAGTTCAGTGCAGTGCAATTTCAGCCCATTAATTTTGAATCGACTGAAATCGACTGAAATCGAACCTCCATGAACCACACAGCACCAAAAGTAGTGCATGCACCACTTTTGAAAACACACTGTGACCAGATCGCATGGTACGTTTGTGCCATGCGATCCAGTGCAGGCAAACACACTGCGTTTGTGACCTGCATTTGGGGTGTTGTTAACTTTGCACTGACACTTGCTGTAGATAGCAAAGGCAGTGCGACTTGGAATGCTGTGCGGGAAACCATCACGGAACGCAGGTTTCCTGCATGCCATTCTAGTGTGAATGAGCCCTAAAACACTTTTAGTGCTCGTTTACACTTGCGGTTGAGGGACCGTAAAACCACATGCTTGAGCCACATTTTTACCATCCCCCAACCACTCCCTCTTTAGCTGCCAGGAGTGTACACATGCAGCCACAATGCTTTGATTTGCCAAGGGCAACCCATTCAAGTGAATTGCACCGCTCTGCAAGCGCCCCGCAACTGTGTGCAGCACATGTGGTTGTGGCACGCTCACGCAGAGTTCAAGGGGTTAAAGCAGGAGGTAAGGAGGTAATACAGTACCTCCTGAATATCTGTGAACTGCTCTTTGAAGAACGCTACGAATGCTGATTACTCTTCGGCAACTAAAGCAAGTGTGAATGATCCTTAATGGGATTGTAAACCCTCTTGTTTTTACTTCTTCTAGTGACCGCCCAAGCCCCCCCCCCCCCCCCGTTTTACTCACCTGAGCCCTGGAATTTCCCTCAGCAGAGACGTGCTCTTCTTCTGCCCGGGGTTCTCGGCTCTTGATTAGATAGATTAATTGCAGCGCAACCATTGGCTCCCGCTGCTGTTAGTCAAATCCAATGACGCGGCATCGGGGGGCGGGGCCAAGTCCGGCATTCTGTGTCTATGGATGCAAATACTGGACTCGGGAGCGTGGCCGCAAGGTAACCCCCGGGGAAAGTGTTTCTCCTAGGGGGTTATACTATGCGAGGAGAAGCTGTGCCACACTGTGCAAAACAAACTGCACAGTGGAGGTAAGTATGACATGTTTGTTATTTAACCACTTGCCTACCAGGCACCAACACCCCCCTCCCATCCAGACCAATTTTCAGCTTTCGGTGCTCTCACGCTTTGACTGACTTTTACTCAGTCATGCAACACTCTACCCAAATTAATTTTTTGTCCTATTTTTCCCACAAATAGAGCTTTCTTTTGGTGGTTTTTGATCACCTCTGGGTTTTTTAATTTTTGCGCTATAATTGAAAAAATACCGAAAATTTTGAAAAAATAAAAATTATTGAAATTATTTTTTTATTTTACTATTTTTTTTATACAAAATTGTCATTGTAATAGGTTATTTCTCTGACATGGCATGTGTATACCACAAATTACACCCCAAAATAAATTCTGCTACTCCTCCTGAGTATTACGATACCACATATCTGGGACTTTTCCACAGCCTGGCCACATAGAGAGGCCCAACATGCAGGGAGCGCCATCGCGTGTTCTAGGAGCATAAATTACACATCTAAATTGTTGACTACCTATTTCTTTTGAAGGCCCTGGAGCAACAGGACAATGACACGTGACACTGACATGGCACTGATGACACTGACGTGGCACTGATGACACGTCACACTGATGACAGATGGCACTCATACAGGGCACTGATATCACGTGGCACTAATATGTGGCACTGATGCGAGATGGCACTAATACGTGGCCCTGATGACAGACGGCACTAACACGTGGCACTGATGACAGACGGCACTAATACGTGGCACTGATGACACGTGACACTGATAAAAAAAAAAAAAACACGAAGCTTTACAATCACTTTAAAGTGTGTTTAAACCCAAGGACCCTGCATTCATTATATGTGGTCTCCCACAGTACACAGAACATGTAAATGCAATTATTTTATTAAATATAAACTGCTAAATACCTTTTCTCATAAGCTGTATATAGCAGTTTTGTGATATCCATCAGTGTCCAGCTGAGCACTGGTTAAGCTTGTAGGAGGAGTTTTCATTCTCCTCTGACTGTCCTATGAGGCTGCATGACTCCTGACCCTCTGACAGTGCTGATTGGCAATACACCTAACTGAGCATGTGCAGAGTGCCCAAAAGGCTCTTTCCTGTGAGGAGATAGACTGGGGACTGTGGAAGAAGGGGAGGATCAGGGAAGACAGGATCAAACAGCCTTCTTACACAATGCACAGGATTAACCCCCCTAGGTTCCACAGTGAGTATAACAAGCATGCTTCATGGCATATACAGACTGATTTTACTGTTGTGGGTTTAGTAACACTTTATTGTTATATTACAAAGACCAAAGGGGAGCAAAATCATAATGTTCATTGTTTAGGTTTGCACATGCTGATTGTGCTGATTTATATGGTGGTGCTCATCTGTACTGTAGTTACTAGTGCTATGTTTTTGATACAGGACAGCAAACCAAATTGAGAGTTTGTTATGGCCAGCAGTCATGATTTATATTAGAGTATGGAAGACACAGGTCCATACTGTTCAACTTGAGTGTTGTGTGTGTGTGTGTCAGTTTTTCTGAGATTATACAGTACATATCCCTGTATATTGTGGTCACCGTAAAAGACACCTGTCACTTTTTTCCTTTTGTATTTGTATTGGTTTTGCATTTGTATTTGCATTTATATTGAATTTGTATTAGCACTGTGGGACTGTCTTTTTGGCCTGTTTGCTAAAGGAGTATATATGTACACTATATTACCAAAAGTATTGGGACACCTGTCATTACATGCACATGAACTTTAATGACATCCCAGTCTTAAGGCCCGTACACACGATTTGATTTTTGGACGTCAATTGTGTTACGTCTTAGCGCTAGTACGGTGCTTTTTGACAGCCAATTTCACTTTTTCGTTAGACAAAAGCTGGATGTGCAGACTATAAAATTTTTGTCGGATGTGAACTCAACATCTGATTTTTGTTTCATCAGCATGGTTTTTGTAAGAAAAAAATTGTAAGAGCAAGACTACGCATGCTCAGAAATGAAAGAATACATCCAAAACTATTCAACAGGTTATGTCACTTCTGAAGCCTCGTACACACGCTTTGATTTTCGGACGACAGAACGTCCGATTTTTGTGGCATGCTAGTCTCGAAAATGAAGAGGTTACTCACAATACGCGCTTTTGACAAAAATAAGATGCTCGGTCGTATAACAATCAAACCGTGTGTACGAGGCCTTAGTCAGTTGAGTTGGCCCACCCTTTGCTGCTATAACAGCTTCAACTCTTCTGGGAGGGCTGTCTACAAGGTTTAGGAGTGTGTTCTATGGGAATGTTTGACTATTCTTCCAGAAGCGCATTTGTGAGGTCAGACACCAATGTAGGACTAGAAGGCCTGGCTCACATTCTCTGCTCTAATTCACCCCAAAGGTGTTCTATCGAGTTGAGGTCAGGACTCTGTGCAGGCCAGTCAAGTTCCTCCACCCCAAACGCACTCATCCAGGTCTTTATGGACCTTGCTTTGTGCACTGGTCCAAATTATTTGGTGGAGGGGGGATTTTGGTGTGGGGTTGCTTTTCAGGGGTTGGGCTTGGCCCCTTAGTTCCAGTGAAGGGAACCCTTAAGGTGTCAGCATACCAAGAGAAATGTGACCCCAGCCAAAAGCCAAAGCTCTTTTTTCAGGTTTTGGATATAGTAGGTAAGGGTTAAAATCCTTGTAATTGTTTTTGCCATCTGTGTCCAGTTGGGAAGACATCTCTTTACTTCCTATCTTGTAGACAAATTTCTCAGAAGAGAGGAAAAATAGAACTTTTAAATACAGCTTACCTGTAAAATCCCTTTCTTGGGAATACATCACAGGACACAGAGGCTTAGTAATTACTTAGTGGGCTAGATAGTACCTTCAGGTGATTGGACACTGGTAAATCTAATTACAAGGTGAGTTCCTCCCCTATATAACCGCTCCCATATGGAGAGTACCTCAGTTTTGTAGCAAAGCAATAAGTATCCCAACGTATAATCCCAAAGAGGGGGGGGAGCTCTGTGTCCCGTGATGTATTCCCAAGAAAAGGATTTTACAGGTAAGCTGTATTTAAAAATCCTATTTTCTTGTTCATACATCACGGGACACAGAGGCTTGGTAATTACTTAGTGGGATGTCCTAAAGCAATGCCCAAATTGAGGAGAGGGAGACACAGATCAGAAAATACATAGACCACCAACAGACAAGAGGATCTATACTGCTGCCTGCAGCACACTGCGCCTGAAGGCGGCATCCTCATGCCCTCTCACATGCCTTAACCTGAAAAGGAGGAATCTTCTTCTTGATACCATATGCCTGAATAATAACTTGCCGAATCCATCTGGAAATAGTGGATTTCAACACTGCCTGGCCCTTTCTGGGGCCTTCTGGCAGAATAAACAGACAATCAGTCTTTCGTATCTGAGCGGTTGCCTCCAGATAGATACTGACTGCTCTTACAATATCTAGAGAGCATTACAACTCCTCTTCCGTGGACCGAGGATCTGGAAAAAAGGACGGTAGGACCACATCTTGATTCAGATGGAATCCTGAAACCAAATTAGGTAAAAAAGTCGGGTGAGGACGCAACACCACCCTGTCTTTGTGAATAATCAAATATTGCTCTTTACAAGAAAGAGCTGCTAATTCTGATACACCGAGGAAATGGCATTTTTTTGGTCAGAAGAATTAAAGAAGCATGGTGCAATGGTTCAAAGGGTTGTTCTTGCAAAACGGACAAAACCAAATTCAGATCCCATGGGCACACAGGAGGTTTGACTGGCGGATTCAAGCGCAGTGCCCTCTTAACAAAGGCACGGACCAGGGAATGTGAGGCAAGTGGCCTTTGAAAGAATACTGATAAGGCCGAGATCTGGACCTTGATAGTGCTCAAAGCCAGCCTCATTTCAATGTCTAATTGAAGAAAAGCAAGAATCCTACTAATGGCATACTTTCTAGGATGCCACCCCCTGGGTTCACACCAGAAAACATATGCCTTACAGATTCTGTAGTAGATGAGCCTGGAGGCCAGCTTCCTAGCATTAACCAGAGTGAAAAGGACTGATTCCGAGAGCCCACTGCTTTTCAGAATGTGGGTCTCAGCAGCCAAACTGTCAAATTCAGACTTCGTAAGGCAGGATGGAATATTGGACCTTGTGAGAGTAGATCTGGATGCAGCGGAAGAACCCAAGGTCCTCCCACTGCCATCTTTACGATCTCTGCATACCAAGGTCGTCTGGGCCAAGTCGGGCCACCAGAATGACCGACTTTGCTTCCCTTTTGACCCTCCGAAGAAACCGTGGAAGAAGTGGAATTGGAGGAAATGCATAGATCAGAGAGTACCGATCCCATGGAGTCGTTAAGGTATCTGACCCTTGTGCTAGAAGATCCTTTGTTCTTGACACAAAGCTGTCCAGTTTTTTGTTGAACCTGGACACAAACAGGTCTACATCTGGGGTACCCCAATTCTGACTTATGGTCTGAAATATGTTGGGGTGTACAGACCGTTCTGCTGGACACAGTTGCTGGCGGCTTAGAAAATTGCCCGAATTGCCCGAATTTCCAGAATGTTAATGGGCAAGAGCCTTTTGTCTCTGTACCATCTTCCCTAGGTGGAAGCTTCTTCCAGAACTGCTGAAAGGCTGGCATCTGTGGTTACGTGTTTCCAAGTAACTGGAACAAAGGACTTTCCTTTTAAAAGATTCTTGGTCAGTAACCACCAATTGAGGCTCTGGAGCACCCCTGGAGATAGGCACATTGGAAGATCCAAAGCTTGAACCCTCTTGTTCCAGGCAGAGAGGATGCTGCTTTGTAAAGGCCTGGAGTGAAACTGGGTGTAAGGGACAGCCTCGAAAGAGGTGACCATTTTCCCCAATAGTCTCATACATAGTCGGATGGAGGGCTTTCTCCTTGCTGAGACTACCCGGACTAAATCTTTTATGGCCCTGGCTTTTGATCTGGCTAAGAACACTCTGCTTTGGACTGTGTCTATCACCATGCCCAAATACTCCAGCCTTTTTAGGGGCTGCAACGAGGATTTCTCTAGATTGAGGACCCAGCCTAGGTACTCTAAGTACTTTACTGTGCAGAGCACATTGTGGCTTAGGCGTGTTATGGACTGTTCCATGAGCAGCAAATCATCCAGATAAGCTGTCACAGTTATGCCCTGAGCCCTTAGATTTGCCAGGGGCGGGCTAGAACTTTTGTGAACACTCGAGGAGCGTTAGCAAGACCAAAAGGAAGGGCCACAAATTGAAAGTGGTGCCGATCCACCACAAACCTTAGGAATCTTTGGTGAGCGGGAAATATTGGCACATGCAAATATGCATCTTTGATGTCTATTGATGCCAGGAATTCTCCCCCCTGAATGGTGGAGACTACTGAGTGGATAGACTCCATGCGGAAGGAACGAATGTCTAGAAATTGATTCAGGTCTTTTAGATCCAGAATAGGTCGGACATCTCCATTTGGTTTTGGAACCGTAAAGAGGTTTGAGTAGAACCCTGAGCTTTGCTCTTCCGAGGCCACCTCTATAATCACCCCTTGGGATAACAGATGTTCTAAGGCCAGAAGTAAGGGCCTTCTTTTCTTTGGATCCCTGGAGAGACTCTTGATCTTAGAAAACGAGATGGCAGAAGCTCCCGGAACTCTAGCTTGTAGCTCAGAGACACCGTGGTGGCTACCTATCTGTCCTGAATCTCTTCCCGCCAGGCACCTGCAAACTGCAGAAGCCTTCCCCCCACTCGGCCGAGCAGGGGTGCCCCTTCATAGGGAGGCTTTGGGGTTCTGTTTACCAGATCTTGGACCCCAAGGTTTCTTTTGCCCTTGGGCTTGACTTTGGACCTTTCCCCTAGTATTTGATTGGGGAGGCTGTCACCACTGCCTGGAGGATGAGGCTCCAGGGGCTGGGGACAGAGAACGTCTAAATGAGGGACGCTTACCTTTTGACCGGTAACAACGTGGTTTTACCCCCAGTAATCTTCTGGACATATTTGTCCAGATCATCCCCAAACAGGCATTCTCCACGAAACTGAAAATATTTTTTGCAAGAAGCCTCAGCTGCCCAATGTTTAAGCCAAAGGGACCTGCACAAGGCTTTAGGAAAGTCTGCATAAACATTGGCCTCCTCAGTGGAAAGGAGGCTAAGGACCTGCTTCATTTGTTCCTTGGGGAGATGGCCAATTGCTGCGACTGTAGGCTGGACTACAGCGCCCGCCACAGAAAAAGAGGCTTTAAATAAAGTTTCCAGCTTTTTGTCAGTTGGATCCTTAAACCCTTGAGCATTGTCCACAGGACAGGTCAGGCTCTTATTCAAACAAGAAACAGCTGCATCTATGGCCGGGACTCCCCATTTCTTGGTGAAACTTTCCTCCACCGGATAAAGCATAGAAAACCTTTTAAGAGGAGAAAATTGTTTATCTGGGTGACCCTAGCCCTTATACAACAATTCATCCAGTAAAGGATGAGTTTGGAAGGTGTACGCAGCCTGTGGGGATTTCCGGGACCCCAGGGAGGAAACAGGGGAAATGGCAGCCTCAGGAGAGGGCAATCTGTATGTGGAACGCACCAATTCAGTACTGGAAGGCATGTAAGTATACACCAGGTATGTCTCTTACTCCCTCTAGTGGCGGAAACCAGGTAAGACATACAAACTAGTCACAGAAGATAATCCATAATGTAAACTTTAGGATTGTCTTCACTTACCTTATCCCCGCTGCAGGAACTGCTGAGAACAGACAGATTCCAGCCTTCACCCATCACGGCGGTCAGCGTTGTGCCAACCTTCAGGGTTCTAGGTTCCTACTCACGGGATCCTCTTCCCTGGACCTGTAGAAGGCTCTGCCAGAAACTTTTCGTGCCACTGTTATATTAGTACACCAAAGCCTGGATCCCAGAGCCCAGACCTCCAAACCTCCTTTCTTCATGAGGCCTGGGTACCATCCATCTTAGGCATTTTAGTATTGGTCCAAGGTATGGATCCAGTTGTATAGCTCCTAGGTCTTTGCAGAGACCATCAAACAGAGCTTTCTTCTTAGCACATCTTCAATGTGACCAACCACCTTAGACACTGGCGAAAAAACTGAAGTAATCTCTCCATATGGGAGGGGTTATATAGGGGAGGAACTCGCCTTGTAATTAGGGTTACCATTGTCCAATTACCTGAAGGCACTATCTAACCCACTAAGTAATTACCAAGCCTCTGTGTCCCATGATGTATGAACAAGAAAAATGTTTCTGCTTTTAGGCACATTTATACACATTTGGTTGCATTTACATGAATTGACATGCTTTTAGTTGTATTTAGTGTTTCTAATCAGATCCTGGATGCACAGAATAATGTTTTATTTAAACTGACTGCACCTAAACGCAGGTAAATGCACAGTGTGAATGACAACATTGAGAAATATTTACATGCATTTATATACATTTATAAATGTCTTCAAAAATTCTTCCAAAATTGTCCATGGCCCAACAGCAAAAAGAAAAGCAAAAAAAGTTTATACTCACGCAAGTGTGGGAATGTAAGACAGATATAGAAATACTGGAATGCTTTTGATAGGGGTGGGTGTCACTGTTGGGGGATAAGGGTTCTTGAGGGGGATAGGGAACTCTGTGTAGCAAAGTTGGTGGCCCTGTATGGAAATTAGGTTTTCTGGAGGGGCTGGGGTAACTGTGGCGAATACGGTCTCTCGCTGGATCTCTCCAGGAGGCTTGGAGATTTTCAGGGGCACCCTGGGAAACTAGAGGGCACTGCAAAGACTTTGGGGGGCATTGTAGGAGGTTGGGAGCACTGTGGTAGGTTAGAGGGTACTGCAGCTGGGAAATCCAGGAGGAAGTAGGCTTTACTTACCGTCCTGGTTCACATTGATGCGATTTCATATGCATTTCAGAATTCCAGAATCGACAAGAGAGATAACATAACTTTCTATGGTGGTAATTCACATATATGCAGTCTGAATACAATGCGTTTTTGAAAAGGGTCCTGTGTGTGGTTTGGTGTGATGCAATTTTTATCTTAATAGAGTCTAATGGAAACTGCATAGTGAACGCACAGGTGTTCAAAGACTATGCAATACTAGCGTGATTTCTAGCAGACTATAGTGTCTTTCTGAGCTGATTTCCAGAGGGAGAGTGATAGAGAGAATTGCAGCTGTATCCAAATCGCATTTGAATTGCACCTGAACCCAAATAAAGTCACGCTGGACATTATCCTTGAAATAGCACCAAAAACCTCAGTCAAAATGCACCGCATAAGTGTGAACATAGGCTTATTGTGTAGAAGAAAAATGGCCATGTACATTCATTATTTACCTTGAGGGGGAGCTACGCCCAAAGAGTCTTAGGACCTGAACATTCTAACTTTCTCTTCAATAAGGGAAATTGCCTCCTTTTGAACACATGATCAGTGGCACATATGCGGTTTCTATTGAAGCAGCTTTTCCTGCACAATAGGCCCCACTTGAACTCTAACAATATTGTCCATCTCTGTTTTAACTGAATCAACATTTTAATTACTCCAAATACTGGAGAGATAGATAGACATTATTTGGCTTTGATAAAAAACTGCTTTTTGCTTGTAAGGGTTCTCTGAATATCAATAAAGCAAAGAGGCAATTGCACTGTATAGCAGTGAAATATAACCCAGTACTGAATACAGAATAGGACACAGTGGCAAGGGCTTTGCTCAATTTTAAGCACTTCAGCCCCGGAAGGATTTGACCCCTTAATTACCAGGCCGTTTTTTGCGATACGGCCCTGCGTCAATTTAACTGACAATTGCACAGTTGTGCGACGTGGCACCCAAACAAAGTTTTTGATGTTCCTTGTTTCCCACAAACAGAGCTTTCTTTTGGTGGTATTTGATCACCTCTGCGTTTTTTTTTTTTGTTGCGCTATAAACAAAGAGCGACAATTTTGAAAAAAAAAAATATTTTTTTTACTTTCTGATATAATAAATATCCTAAAAAAAACTAATTTATTCATCAGTTTAGGCTGATATATATTCTTCTACATAGTTTTGGTAAAAAAAAAACGCAATAGGCCTATATTGATTGGTTTGCACAAAACATATCCCGTCTACAAACTATGGGATAGATTTAGGGACTTTGTTTTTTATTATTGTTTTTACTAGTAATGGCGGCGATCTGCAATTTTTAGCAGGACTGCGACATTGCGGCAGACAAATTTGACTCCAAATTACACTTTTTGGGGACCAGTGACATAAAAATGCACTGCTCAATGTAAAAATGACACTGGCAGGGAAGGGGGTAACACTAGGGGGCAATCAAGGGGTTGATTGTGTTCCCTAGGTGTGTTCTAACTGTAGAAGGGTTGGGCTGGCTGGAACATGACAGAGATCACTGTTCCCGATCACTGGGAACAGTAGATCTCTGTCATGTCTCCTTTTAGAATGGGGATCCGCCTAGTCTACAAAGGCAGATCCCCATTCTGCCTCTGTATTAGGCAATGGCGGGTCGCACGCTGCCGTACAGCTACAGCGATTTGCGCAGGAGAGCCAATCAGCCGCCATATAACGACGGCGGCTGGTCAGCAAGTGGTTAAACAACGATAAAAGTCTGGACATCGGACATTTTTGACACATTTTTGGGACCATTGTCATTTATACAGCAATCAATGCTATTTAAATGCATTGATTCCTGTATAAATGACACTGGCAGTGAAGGGGATAACCACAAGGGGGCAGTGTAGGGGTTAAGTATGCCTAGGGGTGTGTTTCTTACTGTGGGGGGCGTGGCTGTCAGCTAGTGAATGCTGATCTCTGCTCCAATCACAGGGAGCAGAGATCGGCGTCACTAGTTGCTAGGCAGAACGGGGAGATGCTGTTTATTTCCGCATCTCCCCGCTCTGCCTTCCCGTGAGGCGATCGCGGGTGTCCGCGGGACCCGCGACCGGCCTCACGGGGGTCCCGACCGGCGCGGGAGCGTGCCGCTCCTGGCGCGCTCCCGATGGCACGGACGGCATTAAGGAGGGACTTATATATACGCCCCCCTGCCTGTCCGTGCCATTCTGCCGACGTATATCATCGTGTGCCGGTCGGGAACCGGCTAGGGTGTCTACTAAAAAATATCTAAATAATGTTTGGGGGTTCTAAGTAATTTTCGAGCAAAAAAAAATGATTTTAACTTGAAACCAACAAATGTCAGAAAAAGGTTTAGTTTTTAAGTGGTTAAACTTTTTTCACTTACACACAAAGTCTATTCCATTGGCAAATTGTTACAATGTTTATACTTAAGTTCAACTGATAAAGAAGGTTTTGATTCTTTGCAGACTGCCCAGTTTTTCTCTTCCTTTCTTTTGACCCCTGTGGCTTCAGAAGAGCAGAGAGAATTCTTTGCATAGAAAGAATCGTGAAACACTTTAGTCAAGATCGTGATAATGATTCTTGACGATTAATTGTGCAGCTCTAGTGTAAGGGTTTCTTTTTTTTTAAAATAACAAACATATTATACTTACCTCCACTGTGCAGCTCGTTTTGCACAGAGTGGCCTGAACCTCGTCTTCTGGGGTCCCCCGGCGGCTCTCGCAGCTCCTCCCTGCATCAGATAACCCTCTAGGAGAAGCTCTTTCCCGAGGGGGTTACCTTGCGGGCACGCTCCCGAGTCCAGCATTCAGCATCCATAGCCGCCAAATGCATGAATTGGCCCCACCCCTGGTGCCCGTGTCATTGGATTTTAAGGACAGCAGCGGGAGCCAATGGCTGCGCTTCTATCAATCTATCCAATCAAGAGCCGAGAACCCCGGGCAGAGAGACAGCGCGTCCCTGTCGGGTCAAGTTCCAGGGCCCAGGTCAGTAAAACAGGTGGGCTGGGGGGCCGGTCACTGCCAGGTGTTTTTTCACCTTAATGCATAGGATGCATTAAGGTGAAAAAACACAAAGATTTACAACCCCTTTAAAAAATGTGGTTCAAATGGTGCAAAATATGTTATAAATATATATGCATTATATAATGACTATTTAAAGCCTAACTCAAGCTATTTTTAAAAGATATTTTTGTTTAGAGTGGGGTAAAGTTTTCTGAGCTGCTCTGCCCTGTTCCTGGACCAGATGGATTACGCGTAATTCCTCAAAGATTTATGATAAATCCACTGATCGATTAGTTCTCCTCTCCGCTCTGAGTCAGTCACCGCTCTCTCCTCTGCCCCTCCAGTGAGCGATGGGGCTGGCGAGGAGGGAAGCTGGCTCAGTGTCTCAGCGCTGCAACTGAAAGGCTGAGCTAACTGCCGGTCCAGGCATCTGGGTGGATCCCAACTGCAAAGTCAGGATAGATCCAGAGCCTGGACTATCTGAGTGACATCAACTGACAGCAGGTTATCTGTTGGCTGAAAATGGGTCACAAAATACAGATCACAGGAATGCAGATAACTCCTGTGATCCATATGAGACGTATAACCAAAAAAACTTTGGCCATACATCTCCTTTAAAGTATAACTAAAGGCAAAACTTTTTTTTAGATTTGGATAGAGTGGCCAGGAGCTAAAACTACTACCAGGTTTTTATTACGGACTGTGCCCCCTGGGAGATTCACTCTATTTTACTGGAATTTTTACCAATGTCACTGGGAATAAATGAGGGTAAATCCAGAATTTGAAGCAAGTTTTATTCCCATCAGACAGGGAATAAAACTTGCCATGGAAATACCGTATATACTCGAGTATAAGCCAAGATTTTCAGCCCTTTTTTTAGGGCTGAAAGTCCCTTTCTCGGCTTATACTCGAGTCAGTGCGGTCTGCCTACATGAACAGCTTGTCATGTAGTCAGACGGCGGTGTTCAAAAGCCGCGCCGCCTCCCCCCGCCCGTCCGTGATAGGCGGACACTAATTTTCCCAGCAGTACAGTGTTCCGCCTATCACGGATGTTCTGTCATTCTCATCTCATGGACGAGGATGAGAGAATGTCCGTGATAGGCGGAACACTGCACACTGACTGCTGGGAAAACCGAGTGTTCCTCCTATCACGGACGAGGAGGAGGAGGAGGCGCGGCTTTCAAACCTGCAATGGCGCCTGGCGCCTCAGCGTGTACGCTGATCGCCAGTACAACCGGACAGTGGCCCCCGAGGGACACCGGACATCGGACAGCGGCCCCCGAGGGACACCGGACAGCGGCCCCCGAGGGACGCGGGACACCAGACATCGGCCCCCGAGGGACACGGGACAGCGGGACACCGGATCGATCGGCACAGGTAGGCTGCACTGGGGACACGGGGGGTTGTATAGGACACAGGGGACATGTAGATGGGCATTTGCTGACACTCTTTTCCACTTACAGTAGCTGCTCCATTTCCCCCCCTCGGCTAATACACGGGTCAATAACTTTTCCCAGTTTTTTTGTGGTAAATCAGGGGCCTCGGCTTATATTCGGGACGGCCTATACTCGAGTATATACGGTACTTGTTCCTGTGATAACTGTCTAAGAAAGGATTTCCCTCATACCGTATTGTTAATATTCTGTATCCCATAGGCATGCGCACAGGGTGTGCTGGGTGTGCCTGGGCATACCCTTTTCATCCTGTGTGGTGCTGATTCCCCCTGCTTCCTCTTTCCCCCCTGCAGTGCTGTCAGCTTCCCTCCTCTCCCCTCAGGAGTGGTGAAGGGGCTGGTAAATATTTCATTACCCGGTCCCTTCCTTTTCTGAATGAAAACAGTGAGTGATGTGTACTGATCTTCATGTGTACTGATGTGTACCGCTCCTGTCTTCAATCATAACTAAAGCATAGTCAATTAAGTTTACTGCAAGCTGCAGAGAAAGAGACTGGGGAATCTCTGTCCTCAGTTTATTTCTCTGTCTCAAAAGTGAGACATCAGGGGTCTGTTTAGACGCCTGATATTTCACCTAAGCCCCATAATGGGGCTCCTAAAAAAAATAGTAAAAAAAAATAATAATTAAAATATTGTAAAAAATAATAAAAAATAATAAAAATAAAAACGACTGACATGCTCCACTGCCCTACTGACACCAATCTTTGCTCTACTGATACCGTCCAATGCTCTGCTGATATACGCCCATGTGTATTTGTGCTCTGGGGTGCACACCCTAATGTAATAGGCTGTGATGTAGCGAGGCATCAAGTGTCCCCAGCGGAGTCTCTCCTTACATCAGGTGAGGTGGGGGGTTGGCAGCAGATCCATTTCTATCGGCTCCACGAGAGCTGGTCTTCTGTAAAATGGTGGCGGAGACCATCACCAGTGTGGGCCCCGGACCTCTAGCGGCGGCTCTGGCTATTCTCCAGGAGAATGACAATTTCCCCTGATTTTTCCTGGGACAACGCAAAAACGGGACAAGGGTCTAAATCCTGTGAATGTCCCAGGAAAATCGGGACTGTTGGCATGTATGAGGTAGCATAGTCAGAATGTTTCCCTTCCTCCCTAATGAGATCCCTAGAATGTTGTGCTATGCACAGCATACCCCAGCCAGCAGTGTAGAGACAGTTTCCAGTCACAGTCTGCAGGAACAGGGAACCCTAATGGGGGGAACAGCGTGTAATGCAGTAAAGTGATATGGGAAGGCTTTGTCTGACCTTACCTTTATGGGGGTCTTTATGTGAGGTTAGAGGCAGCTTGAAGGGTGGTGAAGCACAGCGGTGTAACACTGATTTCTGGCACATGAAATTGTATTGAAGCATGTGTATTTTAATGTACTTTTTCAGTGTGGTGTATTTAGCATTTATTTTTGATATATTTCAACACTGATTTCAATCACAGGATTCTGAGGGTTTTATGTAGAATTGTATTACTATATAATTACATTATTATTATTATTTATTGTACACTATTTAATTTAATGTTTTTTTTTTAATTATATATCACCGATATATATATAGCACAATTTTAAGATATATTTAAGGTTTTTGGTTGTGCTGCACTATTAATTGTTATTTATTCTTTGGATGTGGGAACATGTCAGTAAAGAGCGGCAACTTTACAGGTTTATTATGACATATTTAATTGTATACACATTATTGATAGATATTTATGGTTAGCGCAGTGTTTTTTGTTTTTTAAAGAATGACAGGGCTCATGGCCGCTGCATAATTTAAGATCTTTAAAGGCAATCTTATATATATTTAAATGATATTCATTTGCTATAAATAGTATTTTTGAAGGTGTGTTAATTTTTTACAAACATGTATTGTTTAAAATAAATTACTTAATGACTAAGGATGTACGAGGTATACCTTTTTAAATATATGCATGTATGAAGTATGCCCTGTAGGTATGAAAAGCATACCTAACATGCTCTACAATGCCCCCCACTGAAAATATTGTGTCAGGTGCAGCAGCTAAGACCTATTGTCGGTTTGACAACCAAGATGTCGCTTTACTGTATATGTAGGACATACTGTCCAGTAGAGCTGCACGATTTTGGATAAAATGAGAATCACTATATACTTTTTTGCTCAGAATAAAGATCCAAATGGCACTGATAGAAGGCAATGATGGGCACTGATAGAAGGCACTGGTGGGCACTGATAGGATACATTTATGGGCACTGATGAGCACTGATATGAGGCACTGATGGACACTGATAGGAGGCACTGATAGGAGGCATAGATGTGCACTGATAGGAGGCACTGATAGTAGGCATTGATGGGCACTAATAAGAGGCATTGATGGGCACTGATAGGAAGCACAGATGAGCACTGATAGGAGGCACTGATGGGCACAGATAGGCCGCATTGATGAGCACTAATAGGCAGCACTGATAGGAGGCACTAATGTGCACTGGTAGGCTGCACTGATAGGTGGCATTGATGAGCACTGATAGGTGGCACTGATGGGCTCTGAGGAACACTGATAGTCAGAACCCAGGCAGTATTGATGGGCCCTGATGGGCAGCATTGAATAGTACTGATAGGTGTCACAGATGGACGCTGTTAGGCGGCATTAATGAGCACTGATAGGTGGTGCTGATAGGGAGAATCGATGGGCACTAATAGGCAGCATTATTGAGCACTGATAGGTAACACTTGTAGGCGGAATTGATGGGCACTGATAGGCAACATTGATGGGCACTAATAGGTGGCATGGATGAGCACTGATAGATTGAAAGATGGTTATTGTATCAACACAGAGTGGTACTGTGGATACTATATAGATATAAGGTGCCACATCCCATTTATATTGGAAAAAGTTAAATAAGGAGAATTTGGTGTGTTACTACACAGGCGGCTGCACGTTTTTGAGAGTTTTCCCTGTTAAATATTACCCGATATTATACTTAAAGGCGCTTTTATTTCTGGGGGGGGGGGGGGTCTGCGATCAATAGCCCTTCTTAATCTGTGGTAATGTGTACTATGAAGAGGGATCTTCTGTGCTAGCGCTAATTTCTTCCCTTTTATTTCCACTCACTGTATCCACCATTGGCCTTATACCTCCTCCCATTCGTTACACAGTGATCGTGTTTATTACGGATCTCCACTCTCTGATGGTAATACCTGACCCCTCAGCAGCCGCCCTGTTTAGTTGCATACACTGCTTTCAGCTGTGAGCCTGTGTTTTTATAGTTCATTTTATTCAAATGCTTCTGAAGAAGCACAAGGTGCGTAACATGTAGAGCAAGATACCACTTCACTGCAATATAACGGCACTCTTGGATTCGGTGCTACTATACAGCAAATCTATTTGTTGTCCGATTCCATGTAGCGATAAGTCGGTTATATTTAGTGCTATATTCCCTTCATTGGTTCATTTTATCAGTGTGATTTTATACATGGTTTGTCATTTTCTCAAAATAAATTTATGTTTGTAACCTTTGTGTTGTTGTGCCTAAAAAGTCCAAGCTCTCCTTATCAAACCTTTTCCTAGCACTGATAGATGGCACTGATGATTGGGACCCTGATTATCAGTGTAAACAATTTACTGACATTCTTGACAGTTAACAGCAGTCCTTTCCTAACACAGACACAGCATGGGAGGAAAGGGCTGCGGATAACTGGCAAGTCTGTTTACATGTGATCAGCTGATCACATGGTAAAGGGCTGCTGTGATTGTGCTGGATGCATGTCCCAGGGGGCATGCGGGAAGCACGGTTTTGAGAGGATGTCCATGGACACCCTCCTGAAATTAGAAGCCTGGGGCTCAGATGGAAGAGGGGAAAGGGGGCCCATCATGGTTTCTTGCACTGGGGCCCTGAAGGTTCTAGTTAAGCCTCTGTGTATAACATTTGACACACCATGATGCAGCTGCAGCAATTTGTATGATCTTGATCAGCCAACATGTTTGCTTGCAAGTAGGAGGCCAGGGGGGGCAGTAAATTTTTTTAGCAACCACCAGTTTTTACTGCCCCTTTACTGCACGTGTGGACGAGACCTAAGAGAATTATGTTTTTATTTTGTTTGTTTATTTGTTTCATAATCTCATGTGAAACAAAGCTTGAAATAAAAAATGTTCTGCTATTACATTTTTAAACAAGCACCATGGTGTGTACCAGAAGCATAATTAAGTGTCTTAAGGATTTACACTCAAATATGCAATTATTCATTTTTAAGGCAGTGAATGTGACATTTACCAGTCATTTGCTGATGTTTGTAACAAATTAGCTGGTGTTTGAAGCAGAACAAATCAAATCAAAACTAAATCTAGAATTAAATCATTCTTTGAAAACAAAACTATTGAAATAAATTTGATGTGGTCCTCTAAAAATGTACTTATCACTTTGTTATCAAAATTAAATGTAGCAAGGTCCCCGGGCCCAAGAGGCCTAATGGTGACCTCAAGGGTTAGGGAAAGCTGACAGCCTTCTTTGTAGAGTGGGTTACTTACCAGGCATGGTGGGTATAATGTAATATAACAGAACTGTGGGAGAGGGGGTTAGGGCCAGGACACCCTTCAGTAGATGCAATGATAATTGGCAGACTCTGAGACTTCTATAGGTAGACAGCTATACAGTGGAAGGCCTCCAGCTGGATAACACTTCTGTATAGGTAGGACCGCTGTCTCCTATGGCAACTAATATTGTAACATTCATTAAGGTAGTTATACTTAATTCTTGGTAACACTGAATGGTGCTTTACTTATCTCACAGTATCCCGCTGTAGATCTTCACTCACTGAGATCCCAGTCTCTCACTAGACTTCCTGAGCTTTTCCACAGCTGTCCCGCTGTATACTCCCCAAGCGTCACCCCCGCTATCCTGCTGGGTCCCTGGCTTGGCACTTGCTGATGCTTTCCCACTTCTTCATCATCCCCAGGTGGTGAGAAGACTGCTCTGGTACTTGCTTCAGCTTACTCACAGTGGTCTCTGGTAGTAAGATGGATGGTCCCTTAGTGGCAACAGATTCCTTTCTACCTCTGACCACAACTGGTTCCCCGTCTGGCTGAACCATCTCAACACGGTTGCAGACCATTCTCATTGCGCCGCGCGACTCGCGCATGCGCAGTAGGGAACCGGGAAGTGAAGCCGCAAGCTTCACTTCCTGATTCCCTCACCGAGAATGGCGCTGGCAGCAGCAGAGAGCCGAGCGATTGATCGACCTCTGCTGCCAACATCGCTGGAACCTGTGACAGGTAAGTGTCCATTTATTAAAAGTCAGCAGCTGCAGTATTTGTAGCTGCTGGCTTTTAAAAAATGTTTTTGCAGGTACAGTCCCTCTTTAACATAATGTACTAGCACATTATGCCTTTACCTTGCAGGGTTAGGGTGTAAAAAAAAGAAAAAAGTCCAGCGGTTTAACGTTCATGTGTGTGTAAAGGCAGGCATCCCAATACTTTTGGTAATATAGTGTACAGTATATATTTGTGTGTGAAGCTTGAATGTGACATTCACAAAGCATTCACTATGAGAGAGGCTTCTTGATGTATGTAAAATTATAATATTATAATGTGGTGAATGTCACATTTACAGCAAATTGATAGCTGTGAATTCATGATTTGTGTGTGCATCCTCAAATAAATCACAAACTTTTTTTTTATACAGTGATAGAGATTGTATTTTATCTAGTGACCTAGTTCCATTTTACAAAGCTGCTAAGAGACTTTTTTTTAAATCTTAATAATTTAGTTGCTCCATCTTCATTTTACACAAAATGCATTCAAGTGATATTAAACGCTCTTTTTTTTTTTATAACAAACACAACACTTACCTGCTTTGTGCAGTGGTTTGTACAGAGCAGCCCCGATTCTCTTCTTGTCGGGTTCTCCGACTGATGCTCCCGGTCCCTCCCCATTGCCGAATGCCTCCATTGCTCTGAGGGCACTCATGCGTGCTCACTCCCAAATTGCCTCTGTGTGTCCATAAGACACACAGAACGCAGCTCAGTCCCTCCCTCCCACTCTCAATACTGGCTGTGATTGACAGCAGCGGAAGCTAATGGTTCCCGCTGCTGTGTCTCAGCCAATGAGGTACGAGAGACCCCGACAGCCATCGTTCTTGTGCTGGGAAGGTACAAAACCTTCAGCCTTTACAACCACTTTAAAGGTATATAATAACCTAGACCTTTAAGGGTGTTCAAATGCATATGCAAAATGGTCTTGACACCCAACAGTACAGTATATCATAAGTCAAGTGAACTAACCTTCCCTGAGAAAGGGGAGTAGTATGGGGCCACAGGAGTTTATTCAGTGTTCTTGAGGCTACATGTCCTTCAGACCTCACAAGGATGGATAAGGTAAAAGAAAAAAATAAGGTAAAATGAAATTAAATGCGGCCCCTCAAATAGTACTTGGTTATTTAAAATTGATAAAAAAATTAAGCTATCAGGCATAGCAAGGAACACAAGCCACAGTCGCATGGCACTGCAGTCACCTTTTTTGTAATAAGTCATAGGCCAATATCAACTGAATGGATCGACATAATACAGGATATTAATATTATGCACTTTTTCGATGTCCAGAGTAAGTGCAGCTCACCTGGGAACATAATCCAGTGCTTTGGTACATCGGACTGCGGGCTGAGGCTCCAATTGGCTTAAAAAAAGGGTGGGCTCGGGGCACAGTAGCGAATTAATATTTGCTATTGACTTCCTGATTCTCTTCCTGGGCCAATCCCGGCTCAGGAAGTGGGTCCTGAGATCCGATTGACACATTGGAGAGGCGATCCTATTGGCCGCCGAGGAGGAGGAGGGAGGAGACGCAGGGGAAGCCGCACCACCGTGAAGCCGAGGAAAGAGGAGACACGGGGTGAACCCGCTGCCTGGATGAAGCCCGCGACCTAGCTTGGGTAAGTGCGGGGACCGATTGACCAACCGGGGGGGGGGGGGGGGGGGGGTGGGTGTGGAAGACTTGAACAGGGGGGGCAGTTGGGGTGGCGGTGACGGAGGGATTGTCACCCCCCCCCCCCTCAAAAAATATACTACCAGTCGCCACTGTTGATAACACTTTATATCCTAATGCCAAACTAAGCTAATCACTCTGTGTTTATCTCAAAGGTATTACAAAATATTTATATACCGTATCTAATTTTTTACACAAAAGTCCCTTTTTTTAGAGGCACTCCACAATAAAAAACATGTAATATACAGTAAGGCACTGTGTACGTTTACTTTAGCATTTAGCATCAACAAAATGTGATTATAGTATTCTCTTTCTAATTTATCCAACCACAATAAAAATAGTTACTTCCATGATGCCCAGAGCATATTTCATATCAATCAATATCAATTTTGTTATTATCCTCTGTTTTATTTTATTTTTTGAACAACAGCATTGCACATTAGTTGTGATCATGTGCACTGCTCTATGTACAACATACAGTAAATCCCATATTCCTATATTCTCTAGTCCATCTTGGAAGCAAGCAAGAAAAGGTGGTTATGTTCCCACATACAGTGGGTCCATGGGAAATAAATGTCTGGCAGGGCACTGGTTAAAGCTTGTAGGAGTTTTCATTCTCTACTGATTGTCCTATAAGGCTGCAGGACTTCTGACCCTCTGTCTGGACAGTGCTGATCACATGCACCCAGAAAAAAAAAGAAAAGAACTCTCTAACAATACACACCAAACTGAGCATGTGCAGAGTGTCCCCAAGGCTCTGTTCTATCAGGAGATGGATTGGGGACTGTGGAAGATGGGGAGGATCAGAGAAGACACGATCAAACAGCCTTTTTACACATTGCTGAGGATTAACCCCTTAGGTTCCACAGTGAGTATAACTAGCATGCTTTACTTCATATACAGACTGACTTTACCGCTAATCCTCTGGCATTGCATCTGTAAGGCAGCCCAGAGATGATTCAGTATTTTTTCCTTCCAACACAGCCTGCCCATACATGGATCAAAATTTGTCTGGTTCCAGTTGAACCAGCTGAATTTCAATCCATTTATGGCCAGCTTACGTTTTGTCATTGCATACAGGAGCAATATTTATCAGGACAAGTTTTCCAAACTGCTCAGTTGGCGGTTTGCACGTACAAGGGTTGCTAAGAGTGGCTATAGATTGGCAAGTAAAATAAATGGGACAACAGTGTCTCACATCTAGGCAGATGGGATCTTGTGGTTTGCTCTGATAGAAAGATTCATAGTTTACATAGTTTAGGCTGAAAACATAATTTGAAATTTCAATTCAGCTCACAGGAAGAAAGCAGGGACACTGCTTTTTAGGCAAGATTAGCAGGTTATTTGTGTACTTGTTAAAAATGTTCTTAGCCTGAAAGATTTAAAACAAATGCAGCCACCACATGTAAAGACTAGTAAGCGACACTATATATATATATATACAGTAACATTTTGGGTTTTGATATCCTTTTGCTGCCCATAGATGGAAGGAAATTCATCTGGTTCAGCAGAGACTGGTTGAATTGTGATCCATCTGTGCCCATTCCCGCTCGACAGAATTAGATTTAACAATTTACTTCTGTCAAGTGGGATTGTTGGAAACATTTGCGATCAGCAGCCTATAGCCAATCAACTGCAGGGGGATTCCTCCATCTACCTCCTATGTGTGGATGGGAGAATGCGTTAATCTTTTTTTGATCAACCCGTGGCTAATTGAAAAAAATGAACTCTATGGCCAGCCTTATTCTACCAATCTCTTCAATAACTTGTTACTTGTACTCAGTGCTAGACTGTATCTTCACACCCTCTACACCTGTGTCTTGTCTCTTTTTTGCTAGTGGCTGTTTAGAGACTTTGTCATCACAAGGCCAGTTCTGATGTATTGTATAGGTTAGTATTATTGTCCTTGTGTAACCTATATTGCCTCAACCCCACATTCCCCCAGCTCCTATGTGTTCCAGGTATAATACTGTAGGTGCTTCTGACAACTCAGCTAGTAACTTTGTCTCTAATCTGTCTGCAGTCAGCCTAGAGTTCATTCTAATACTTGCCTGTGATCCTATTATGACTACAGTTTGTTGTTGATATCAACTTAACCTCTTTAATTAGATCCACAACAATGTCTTCAGTTTCTACTTCATATGCTATGATCCTCAACCAGCCCCGCCTCTGCACTTTCTTACTTAAACAACCCAAAACTTCAACCATGACAAACTTTAGACGACACACTAAAAGTCCTTTAAACAAACATGAGCAGATCTCTCACTGCATTTTGTTTTTACTTAAAGTGGTTGTTAAGCCACTCTAACCTGTATACACCACCAGCACTGCCTCCTATTGTATCCCCCTCTGTGTGTGATTTATAAAAATAAATGCTGCAAAAACCTAATTTCACTGCCGAGATCCACAATCACATGACTGGTCAGCTTTCTCCTTTCCTCCTCTGAGAGATGCAGCAGGCGGGGCTGAGATCCACCTGCTGATGTCAGTCTGGAGGGGAGGAGGAGAGAGCTGGTTGGTAATGTGATCGTAATCTCGGCTCTTAACTTAGGTATTTTACAGCATTTATATTTATAAATCATTCACAGAGGGGGGCACTGCAATAGGAGGCAGTGCTGATGGTGTATACAGGTTAGTGTTATGAGAGCAGCATGAGGGGGAGGGGCGGCTCACACACAGACAGAGAGTGGAGGGGGAAGAGGACACAGGAGCAGAGAGGAGAGCAGATAGCAGGCTGCTGATGACAGAGGCACGTAAACTGACCACGGTGTCAGGGTTTAGCAGCCATGATTCACCGTGGTGAGTTTACAGAGGGGTGGGGAGAAACTGGCAGGATCAGCCAGGTTTTTTAGGTGTAATGGGGGGCAAATGACACAGGACAAGCAGTGTCATATAACATGCTTTAAAAGAGCAGGATCCATTTTTTGGGGGGGATAACAAATGCTTTAAACAAAAAAATCTTTAGGTACCTGAATCCCAACTGGGGGACATAAAAATGTGTCAAGTCTATGTCATCAGCAGACCTCCCCAACTGACCAAGCTGTGGGTTAGAGCACTCTACAGGTTATTAAAGCTTGTCTGATCACTGATATTCACCCTGAAATGAACCAGTGCCATAGTCATCTGGAAGTCCTACCCTCTTTGTAGGTGTAAATGTACACTATGTGGCCAAAAGTGTATGAGCAGGCAGCAATGTGCACTAGTGGAAAGTCATGGTTGAACTCCATGAGAGGTAAAGAAGAGGTAATCTAGAGTTGAGAGGGTGTGCAGAAATATTGCATTGTGGACAGGGGTGCAGTAGTGAGCTGAGGATGAGGGTGCAGTGGTGAGCAGTGGATTGGGCGCGCAGAGGTAAACTGTGGATGGGTGGGTTGTATAAGTGAGCCGTAGACAGTAGACCCCATGCAAGTTGTTGAATTTTTTAACATCAAATATATGGCAAATTATCAGCCGCACTCCATGCTTAGCTCCTCATGCTATATTTATTTATTGTCAGCTAGGTGACTGCATACAAAATGTCTCCACTAGAAACCAACCTTTCTTGACACATTTCACCAATCCTGGACTTCCTCTATCCATGTGAGCAAGCCAGGAGTCTTGAAACGGGTCAAGTTTGGTTTTCAGGTGGAGATATGTTGTATGCAGTCACCTTGTTGTCAGTCAAAAAATGTAGCAAGAGAAGCTAAGCATGGAGTGTGGCTCATATTTTTTCATATCTTTGATGGAGAGTGAAGATGGGCTATGATAACCGGAACCCAGATTGTCCATGTATAAGAGGAGCGAGTCTTGAGTAGAGCCATGAATTTGCGTATGACATTTTCAACATATTTGAATAGACAAATATTTGATCTTTATTAAAGCAGTGCCAACAGATAAAAATGATATACCTGAACAAATTACACATAAAATTGATGTAGCATAATAATTCCCATACTTTATGTAGTTTAATTAAAATGGAACTTCAATCCCCTTAAATGCGGTTTGCCCCACTGTCCATCGATGCTGTCATTTCGTATTGTGAGGCACATACACAGATGTACTGAAGGTCTCTGCCGGATCCCAAAGCCTGGCAGAATCCTTCAGCACATCTGTGCCATTCTCACCTATCCAATTGTGTGAGAGGAGGAGACTGGAGCCAGGTGCACACATATTGTCTTTGGAGTGAAGGTTTGCTTTAACGTTTGCTGTTATTCTATAGAATTATATACAGTAATATGCTGTCATTGAACTGTAATAATATAATTAAAGTGATACATTTCAAATATCTGTAGCAATTACGTTATTGTAAATGTGTGGGTGTCTACCCATATGGGCTGCTCATTAATCTGTGTGTGAAATTATGTGCAGATTGTTTTTTGGCAAGTGGTTGGCATATCTTCTTTTTTTTTTTTTTTTTTTTAACTTGGCATTTAATTATTTTGTGGAAAAGGGATTTAGAACATTAGTTTGTTAGAATTTTGGAATGTGGTAATCCTATAAGACAGATTTCTAAATTAAGCAATCCTTTTGTTTATGAATTCAGCAACATTTTTTTACAAACAACCAAGCAAATCAAATGTTTTAGTGGAAATTTTTAATTTGTGTTTCATTTTAGATATACAGTATATGCATTTCCAAACAAAATTGTATTTAGAAAATATATTACTACAAATTAGCTTTGCCAAGAGCAAAAACTGTTCTGGCTCATGATCATTTACTCACCAAAACCATTTTATATACAAAAATATCATAGAGGTGAGCAATCTTCATAATATTTATTTGTCATTAAATTGGCATTTAACCACTACAATCTTTTATTTCTCATGAATCATTATTTTTATTTATTTATTTATTTTTGCATGAATCACTTTTTTTGTTCCATTTGACTATTTCATCCTCCACAATGGCTCATGAATCAAGATGGTTATCTAACTACTAGAACAGTGAGTTCACCGCTCCAAAGAAGCTGCTGGCAGGACTTTTTCTGACGCCCTGCCAGCACACCGCTCCAGTGTGAAAGCCCTCAGGCATTTTGCAGGCGCTATTTTTAACGCTATAGCGCCTGCAAAACACTCCAGTGTGAAAGGGGTCTTAGAGACAGCTCCACCTGGCAGACAGGAGGTCTGGCCTAGGAGTCAGGACGTAGCCAGTGCAGCACGAAGCTGCAAGCACAGAGGTGCTGAGTGTCCGGTCTGGGGAAGACAGACCAAGGCCTAAGGTGTAAGGCCTGAGAGTGCTGCGTTTTTAGTCAGGAAGACGGAATGCTGTTTGTTCTGAAGCAAGACTGTAATGCTGAATACCCCTGCGAGGGAATCTGCTGTTTATTTTTGAACTTTCTGTTTCTTTTGAATAAAAATGGGTTGCCATGCCCTTGAAAATGCAGTCGGGACTGACACAAATTCTTCAATTCGCATGCACCACTAGAGCTTAATCACCATCACAGTTGGTGGAGAAATTGGCGTCCGGTGCAGATCACATGCTGGAAACCGTGAGTGTTAGAGACTGTGTGTATTGCTGTTGCTGTGTGAAGAAGTGATAGGTGCTGTGTCTCAGCTGTGACAGTACGCCCCAAACATTTTTTTGAAGGAACTCTGCATCGGTTGCTGCATGTTGTTGCCCGTACCAACAAAGGCAAGGTCGGTCATGAGACCTATGGTGAATGGTGGAATGATCCCGATGAGAGTCCTGGCTGGTGGGCTCAAGAGGATTGTTACAGTTGCTGGAGAAGCTCTGCAGGGAGAATGCAGTCTCCCATAGCAACCAGTAAAATGTCGTCTGGATGGTGGAGCTCCTTTGGAGAGGTGGATCACTGTTCTCACAAAGAGGGCTGGGAAGCCCGAGAGTCTTTCATTTCACCCGGTAACCACATGGGGAAATACAGCAGGAGAGAGCAACAGGCTGACCGGAAATTCAAGAGGAGAGCGGTTGCCCGTAGCAACGCTTGTGATTCCAAGTCTGCAGACTGGGTGAGAAAGACTGATTATGTGACTGTGCACACAGGAGTGGAAGTGACCCCAAATGGGGGATTCCCTGTTTGACCTAAAAAGGACTTGCCTTGCTGCAGTGCTCTGTTTAGTGGAGAGGCAAGTGTTAAAGTTAAAAAGCTTGAGGTCTGCAATGAAACTCCATCTGCTCATGCTGATGAGGGTGGGATACAGTAACCTGGTGTGGTTGAAAATGCGTTGCCACAATGCAGGGTAAAACAAAGTGATGTGTTTTAATGTTGAGAAGTGTAAAACTGACAAGAGCAGTGTTTCAGATGCTGTTGAGCCTCTTGGTCTGTCTAGATCTCATTGGGACGATGTAGTCCAACAGAGCAAAACCTACTGGGATGATTTGGCCAAGAGACTAATAGCAATGCTGGAAGAAGCTTTTGTGGCTAAAAGAGTAGTGGATGCTATGGCTGCTGTGCCAGGAAAGGTGTTTGCAGAACAGCTTATATGCCAAAGAGCACGGGTTGTTGCATAGACTAATCCTCTCATGACTGAAGGTCTGAGCAAGTGTTAATGCACAGCGGAAATTGTGTGCACAATGAAAAAAGAGAAAATGTGTATTTGGTGACAGACATGCTTAATGAAATGTTAGCATCATGGAGTGTACAGCCAGTATATATCCTGCCGTCCTCTCCTGTGTTTGGAGAACTGGTACCATAGGGTATGGCTGATTGGAGCTGGATATTGCAGGCTGTACTGTGCAGAAATCGCAAATGCTTGAATCATTTAATGCAACGTTTGGTGTTAATGTGGAAAGTTAACTCACAGTGTGCTGGATTGCTCCATACAAAGCTTGGGTATGAGAGGCACTCTGGAGCGCTGTTGGACAGGTCAGATGTATTGAAAAAAGGTGTGTTGCAAGAACAGTTGCTGTTGGAGTGTTGGACAATAGGGGGCGTTGCAAAACTGTGGGAAGGTCCCATAGAGAGTAACTGCTTCCCTGTGTGTGGTCCCTCCTCAGACACTGTCCTAGCAAGCGATGGGACCAGAGTTCCTGGTGGTTTTGAACTGGGTAATTTTGAGAAAGCGGTTGCCAGGGGTAACCACGTAGGTATCAGCGAACCTGAAACCCAAAAAGTGCTGGGTAAAGTTGAGACAGATTTCAAAATAGGACCCCTACAGTCTTGAGAGAGTAGATATGGCGGAGGTGAGTGCGAAACAGGGGGGAGAATATGTGGAGATGCGACCCCATGTCACAGGTGCATATGAGCAGTGTATGCCTGATTTTGGTAGGCTTGCTATTTGCACACCTGTGCGCTGGCTTCATAATCATCCCAGGAATAAAGGTCAGTGCTCATCCTTAGAGACAGCTCCGCCCGACAGACAGGAGGTCTGGCCTAGGAGTCAGGAGGGAGCCAGTGCAGCACGAAGCTGCAAGCACAGAGTTGCTGAGCGTCAGGTCTGGGGAAAACAGACCAAGGCCTAAGGTTTAAGGCCTGAGCAGGAGTGCTGCGTTTTTAGCCAGGAAGGCTGAATGCTGTTCTGAAGCAGTACTATAATTCTGAATACCCCTGCAAGGGAATCTGCTGTTTATTTTTGAACTTTCTGTTTCTTTTGAATAAAAATGGGCTACCATGCCCTTGAAAATGCAGTCAGGACTGACGCGAATTATTCATTTTGCATGCACCGCTAGAGCTTAATCACCCCAGATCGTCACACAATCCCAAATGGCAGGTTGTGGCAAGTACTCCGGACTGGAGAATTTCTTTAGTTTAGGTTTTAGTGTTTTTGTAAAGAGTGAAGTGGTGGGATTGTCTGTTGGGAAAAGAGAGTAGTAGGCTTGGGAAGATCATCTCTTCTGGCTTCTCCTGGCATTAGTCCCCTATATTGGACATTATATAAAAACCACATGCAACTAATTTGTTTGTTCTGGTAAAGGTATATATAGGTCTTACTCGATCCACTGGGCTATAGGCTGTTTAGGACTATATGCAGGGACAATATCATCTACTGGGCTGTGGATTCGGTAAGGCAATATGCTATGATATAATCATTCTGCAATACTGGGGGCTCTGTAGGATCACATAAAGGCCTCACTCTGTTGGCTGTATACTAGGCTTCTTACTGACATTAGTTTGTTGTCTTCACAGGCAGCCAAGAAGGCATCATCTTCCCACTTTATAATGGGCTGTGTAGGCTTTATGCTAGGCCTCATCCTCCCATTAGACTTTGTAGGTAGGATATTTGGCCTAATCCTCCTGGTAAACTATGGTGCTGCAAAGTGGCAGTGAACACCCTGTGCTGAAATGCTAAGAGCCCAAGCTCTATTTGACAACACAAGAAGATCCCTTCCAGACTTGTCATTAGGAGAGGCGCCCACTGGGGAATGAAGTCCCGTACTTACTCTCCCCATCATGTAAACAATCACATCACTGGAGCGAGGATGAAGTTTCCCTTCCCAACACGCACCCTTACTGATAGTAGGTCTGAAGCAAGGGGAGCAAAGAAGGAAAGTGGAATATCTGCTACATTCAGCCCCTATCGTGCCCCCTCCAGTCCCCTGGGAGCTTCAAGCTAGCTGGAAATCCTCTAACTCCTCACAGTGGCCCCCAGCTTCCATAGTGCCCCCCCCAACCTCCCGCAGTGGAACCGCCATCCCACCACCTCAAAGACCCCCTGTAGCTATCCATCCAATGTGTCAGGGCTGGGCTCAGTCTTTCCATCCTCTGAGCTGGCCGCTCAGCTGTCGGCTTATTGTCAGCTCCTATCTCTCCACAGTGACTCACCTGTTGATGATATCCTGCTTGTCAGTCCTGCCTACTTAAGCCCAGATGATCTCTGCCTTCGCCTTGGTCAAAGAGACTATCTCCTGCATTCCTGTTAAAGACTTGTTTGGCTGACATTCCTTCTGGCTCCAGATTTTGCTTGCTGTTCCACTACACTGATCTCTGGCTTCCTGACTTTCTGGTTTGTCTGACTATCCATTCCGGTTACCGAACTTTGGCTATGTTTTGACTACGTTTGTTCTATTTACTTTTATTATTAAACAAGTGTGATTTAACTGTACTTTTGTCTCAGTCTGATTCATGGTTTCTGACACAATGACACCAATGTCAGTGTATCTTTTCCTTCTACAGTTGACTGAGACGTATTAGACAAAGTATTCTTCCTTCTACTGCCTAGCAAACACCCTATTTTGCATACTTTTATTGTAAATTTAAAAACCTCTTTTTACTGTTGGGGCTTGAAAGAATTGGTAAGAATTGACAAAGCCCTGGTCGCACCAAGGTCGCACTAAGGTTGGGTCCCACTGTTCTAGATGTTCTTTGGCTCTGTGCTCTATTGAAACCACCTTGTTGTGCTGCCTTCAATATCCTTCTACATTCTATCCAAGAACACCAGCAGAGTGGCTTAGCAGCTTATTGAATTCCCCCCACTGACTCCTGTGTAATAAACCAGGAGAGAGGAGGCACTGCTTGGCAAGTTCTGCATATCCTTGTTCCAGTACTGGGCTAGTAGGTTCCATCTAAAGTCGTATCCTCCCACTATGTTGTGCAGTGCGTAAGATTTAAATTTGTTTACTATACAACTACAAAAAGTTCTGACACGCCAATGTTTCCTGGCCATTATTACAAAAAAGCTTCACAAGTTATTTCTTGGTTATCCTGGTCTTAGTGCTTATGCAGTCTTTCTGTTTTGACTTGGTGTATGGACGTTTAGCCTATAGAAGAAATGCATGGTATCAAGTTGTTTGTAACCTTATGATATAGGCTAAAGAGAGTTCATCCTGCACTGTGATGTGTTTTTTTTTTTGTTTTTTTTAAACATTCCCATATCATTTCCAAATTTTTTGCTGTATATTCTGCTATTCGGATTATCTGTTCTTCTTTCCGTTTTTCATAGCAGAATATTGTTTTGCAAAACTAGCAAACTTTCTTGTATGGTAGGTACTTTTTATTGAATTCTGCAAAAGAGATGACAATACAAAAAAGAAAAACAAGAAATCATTAAAATAAAGAAAAATTTGGTACAAGGGGGGTAACTAATGCGCTCAACCAATATAGATAGAAATATTAAAAAATAATAAATATAAAGGGAAAAGCAGCCAACATATAAGTGGTCTCACACTGCAGTAATCAATAAAAATGGGGGGTATGTGGCGCTAAACCCCAATAAATAACAATAGAATATCCTAAGAGACGTGATCCCTAGTGATGGGTAACCTTAAAGAGGGGGGTGTAATAATACATTCACATATAAAATGCTGACATCATAAATAAATACATATATAATACAATAAAGTGAATGTGCACGATAAAAGTGACCAATAAATAAGTGTTGAGGTAGAAGATGGCAGTAAAAATAATAGTCATATGAAATAAATCTGAATGATAACGATAAAAATGTGCAGGATAAAATAAATGAGACAGGGAATGCCTCCTGTGAATCAAATCAATCCAAAGTGGACAGTGCAAAGTGCCAAGACGTGAGGATAAAAAGACCAAGCTGAGGTCTGAATGTGCAGAAAAATCAATCTATAAGGTGCTTCTATGATCAACAACTGCTTCAATGATCAAAAAGATAACTAAAAAGGAATAATCATAGGATATTCAAAACATAGATCAGAACCAAGCGGAGGTCTGAGTGTGAGAAACAGATAATAACTGAAACATCAGATCACCAAAAAAGGCATAAGGAGGAGATGCCTGACAGTATGGAATAAATGGACTCCAAAGTAAAGGAGACAACAAAGATATGTCACCTGGTGCACTACTAGTCCCAGTGTACAATGAAGGTTGTACAGGGGCAACAAAAAAAAAAAAAAAATCGCAAACAAAAAAAAAAAAAAATAATAACGCTCAGTATGAAATAAATTTCCTAAAAGATATATATAAAGGAGAGAGTTCCAGATGATTTAAATAGAAAAGTTCTGTGTGACTTCTGTGTGGATAGAAACTATAATCAAGTGCTCCACGGTGTTTTTTCAGGGATGCGCCCCCGTGTTTCCCCCAGCCTCTCACCTCAAAGGATGGCCCCAATAGGCCTAGTAAAGCAGAGGGATCTGTAGATGGTAGCCCTGGTGTGTGGTCCCCTCGCCTTCCTAAGGGTTTCTGTGCGTTTTTCCTGCCTCACACTCTGGTCCCCAAATAGGTTCCAAACGTCACTCCAGGTAGAAGCAATCGCTCCCAATACAAATCAGCATATAGGCTGGGGGATACAGAGAAAAACGGCGCTCCAATGTGTAGTAAAATAGCGGTAATATTTATTAATAGAACATATCCACTTACATAGCAGTTTGAATGAAGCCGCTCAGAGATACAGGAACTTCCAGGTCTCGGCCGATAACCAGGAAGTGGAATAGGCACCTGACTTCCTCCCTCACATGTATCGTCACAACACACGCGACTTACTCATAGGGTTTTTTTTTTGTTGCCCCTGTACAACCTTCATTGTACACTGGGACTAGTAGTGCACCAGGTGACATATCTTTGTTGTCTCCTTTACTTTGGAGTCCATTTATTCCATACTGTCAGGCATCTCCTCCTTATGCCTTTTTTGGTGATCTGATGTTTCAGTTATTATCTGTTTCTTGATGAATGCATTTTTTTCCAACTGTCTTACACACTCAGACCTCCGCTTGGTTCTGATCTATGTTTTGAATATCCTATGATTATTCCTTTTTAGTTATCTTTTTGATCATTGAAGCAGTTGTTGATCATAGAAGCACCTTATAGATAGATTTTTCTGCACATTCAGACCTCAGCTTGGTCTTTTTATCCTCACGTCTTGGCACTTTGCACTGTGCACTTTGGATTTATTTGATTCACAGGAGGCATTCCCTGTCTCATTTATTTTATCCTGCACATTTTTATCGTTATTAGTATTCGGATTTATTTCACATGACTATTATTTTTACTGCCATCTTCTACCTCAACACTTATTTATTGGTCACTTTTATCGTGCACATTCACTTTATTGTATTATATATGTATTTATTTATGATGTCAGCATTTTATATGTGAATGTGTTATTACACCCCCCTCTTTAAGGTTACCCATCACTAGGGATCACGTCCCTTAGGATATTCTATTGTTATTTATTGGGGTTTAGCGCCACATACCCCCCATTTTTATTAAAATAAAGAAACATAACTGGTCTGGACCTCTGATTTTGGTCTACGGCCCAAAGTATTACAAATATAAGTCGGACATCACATGGCAACAGTGAATAAAAAGGGTTTGTTACAAAACAGGAAAGAAAAAGAAACAGGGTGAAGTGAGGGAAGTTTGTGCGGTGATGAGATCCACGGTCCCCAGATCTTATCAAGTTACATAGTCAGTAAGGTTGAATAAAGACACCAGTCCATCCAGTTCAACCTGAGTGAGTGTGGGTTTGTGTCTACAATTGTCCCTAACCCTGTACATCACACACTCACATCAGTCCCTATCCTCAATCCAAGGTCCCCATTCATATACTGGGGCCAATTTTGGACAGAGCCAATTAACCTACCAGCATGTCTTTGGAGTGTGGGAGGAAACCGGAGTAAACCCACACAGGCACAGGGAGAACATGCAAACTCCAGGCAGGTAGTGTGGTGGTTAGGATTCGAACCAGCGACCCTTTTTACTGCTAGGCGAGAGTGCAACCCACTACACCACTGTGCTGCACATGTTCAATGATAAGTTCATATGTCAGTTTGTAAAGAGGTAGGTACGTATTATTCAAAGAAAGCCCTTCTGCTAAAGAACAATGTGAGGTATTTTTCCACTTGAGGAGAATACATTTCTTGGGGTAGAAGAGTAGGAATCTAAGAAGCTTTTTAACATGGAGTGGCAGATTTTCCAGCAAGCCAAGTAAACATATTTTTTGGTTACAGATTTTGGGAAATGCAAGCTGGCATTTTTGGCCTCTGTTTGCGTGAATTGGTCAGTCTGCTAGATGGCTTTTGAATGTAGAATCAGTTTTTCATTTTACAGATTGTGAGCTATTAAGTACATACAAAGCCCGATACAACACTGAATAAAATGTTGTACATTAATGATGGAACGCTGTGTACATAATTCGATGATACAAGCAATGGCATAGTGCGGCCAGGTTCACAAGCTAAACAGAGAGAACAAACAGAACACTAGTTTACATTAAACACACACTCGTACATACATGTGCCTCCCCTTTCCCCTCCCAACAGCTTTCCTTGCTTGAAAGAAAATGAACCCAGTACAGTACATGATGCAAAGATGAACCAGGGGGGCAAAATCATTTAGGATACCAAGTAAGCATGCTTCTGATGTTTTGGGGACGGCAAAACCAAGATTAATTTCTAGGGCATTGTGTCAGTAGCTATTAAGTATTTTTGCTTTTGATATTTGCCTTTTATATTTTATACATAGTTAGTCAGGTTTAAAAAAGGACATAAGTCCATCTAGTTCAACCAACAGGGAAAAAAAATAGAAACTCTCCATATACACAATCCTATACCTTATACATGTGCACACTGAAATATTTAGTTTCGGAATTTCGTTTTCGTCCGAAAAATGTATTTATTTAGTTACTTCCGAAATTCATTTTTATTTATTTTGTTTTTCGTAAAAAATTGCATTAGTCCGAAAATCCAAATGAATTAAGGTCGAATCTGTCATTGAAGGCTTATGGTGTATGTCGAATGTTCACAGAAGATTCAACGGAGCAGCTAAACTGTACGACTCTGTATAGTTTAGCTGCTCCGTCGAATCTTCTTAGAACTTTTGACAGACACCATAAACCAAAGATTCGACGTTTGTATGTTTTTCGCTGCTTTGTCGAATCTTTGTCATTCATGTTAAATGTATATAGTTCAAACAGAAAATGGACTGGTTATAGTGATCACTGATCAGAAAGGTAACAAGATAGGGTATATAGAATCCCAATCTATAATATAGAATCTATAATAATAAATCCCCCCCCCCCCCCACAACACGGGCAGCCTCTGAGGCTATCACAACTCACAACACCCCCCCAGCTAAGATTGACTGTCTTCTGAAATTCCAGCAGCAATCTTTTTTCTCTCTATGTCAAATCTTTTCTCTCTATGTCAAATCTTTTCTCTCTACGTCAAATCTTTTCTCTCTACGTCAAATCTTTTCTCTCTACGTCAAATCTTTTCTCTCTACGTCAAATTTTTACTCTCTATGTCAAATCTTTTCTCTCTACGTCAAATCTTTTCTCTCTGTGTAGAATAATCTTGGACTAATAGAGTTAAGGTTAGGCACATTCGACCACAGGTTCGATAGACACAGATTGTTATTGACAGCGTCATGTCGAATCTCCTATCTATATCGAACTGTTGTCACAACGAAAACGAAAATAAAGCATTTGTTTATGTCGGATCTTTCGTTTTTTTGATTCTGCACTTTCATTATCATTTGTTAAAACGATAACGAAAATACCTGAAATTCGGACGAAAACTCATTCAGACGAAAACAAATGCACATGTCTACTATACCTATAGTTGAGGAGGGCAAAAAAAAAAAAAAAAAACACTAGAGCATGATCCAATTTGCTCAAGCATGGGGAAAAATTCTGTTAGTTTTTTCTTTCATATTCTTTTGGTTTCATTCTTTGCTATGGTTAATGGTTTATAGTGAAATCTAGAGGACAGCAAAAGTATTTAATTTTGCTATTGTTGTAGCAGGTGTCAGAGGCAACCTGTGTGGGGCAAGCTGTTGGTTGGTTCCAACAGTAGTTATTAAAGTGATTCTAAATGTTACATTTTTTAAATTAAAATAACAGCTATGTCATACTTACCTGCTCTGTGCAGTGGTTTTGCAAAGAGCAGCCCCAATGCTCCCTTTTATGGGATCCCCACCGGTGCTCCTGGCTCTTCCCCCCCTAGCCCCGTGCCCCAGTAGAAAGCCACTTTCTATGGGGGCACTCCTATGCCACCCTGTCTGCATCTATTGACACAAACAGCAGAACTCGGCCCCAGCAACGCCCCTGCCCCCGTGCTCCCCCATCATAGGATTTGATTGACAGGAGCGTGAGCCACTCTATCCAGTAAGGAGGAAGAGAGGGGAGAGAACTGCTGCTCTTGTGCACATCGCTGGATCAAAAAAGGGGGCTCAGGTAAGTATAAGGAGGGGCTGGTGGGAGGATCCTCTACAGCATCAAAGACCATTACCCACACACTATTGACCCTTTGCAATCTGTCTCAACCACAAGAATTTGGAGAGCCAATATGTTGATTCTGCAATCACCTACTTATGCCAATTACTTGTGAGACCAGCTAGAGGAATACTTCACCCTCAACAAAGGATCCACATCTGACACCGCCACCCTATGGAATGCCCATAAAGCGTTCATTAGGGGGATTCTTATACAACTTAGTGCTAGGGAAAGGAGGAGGAGAACGCAGTGCCTAGATTCTCTCACATCGTCCATTAAGGGCCTAGAAAAAACAAACCAAAATAACCCCGACCCCACTCTACAAACAAAACTTGTGCTTCTTGGACAAGAACTAAGAGCATTCCTGCTAATCACGTTTGAAAAATCCCTGAAAAATGTAAAGCCAGACATTACAATACAGGCAACAGGGCAGGGAAAGGGATGGCCCAAAAAATTTAAGGACATCACAAGAAAAATAAAATATCTCACATGTATCACCCCGCCACTAAAGATTAAGGATGAGCCCGGTGTTCGATTCGAACCCATGTTCGAATCGAGCACCGGGTGTTCGCTCGCTCGGCGAGCCCAGAACTATTGGGGCCGCTCGCATCAAATTCGTGTGATGCGAGCGGCCCCGCAATGCATTGCGGCCCGCGCAGTGCAATGCTGGCTGATGATTGGCCAAGCATGCACTGTGACCCCGCATGCTTGGCCAATCACAGCGCCGGCAGCGAGGAGAGCCATAATTGGCTACAGGCAGGATGCCTGTAGCCAATTATAGCTCAGGGGCTTTAGTACACGCCCCACGGTATAAGAGGCCGCCGCGCCGGCGGCCTCGCATATTATGTTTCAGACAGTGTCAGCGTGTCAGTGTGCTGCTGACTGCTGACAACAATATGTGCTTTATTTCTGGGGATATGTGTGTGCATGCTGTTAGAACAGCATTGCAGTATCACATCTGGGGGGTGTCTATAGGTGGCCTGTGAAGGGGGGCAGGTTTCCTGTGCTTAGAACTTTCCCTGCAAAAAAGTGTCATTTTTGCAGGAAGAAAGCTATTTAAATCACTCGCGGCTAATGAATTGATGGCTCCTGTAACACAGAGAGCTGTCATTCATTAATAAAAAACAAAAAAAAAAGCGTAGGGGTCCCCCCAAATTCAATAACCAGGCCCTTCAGGTCTGGGATGGATATTAAGGGGATCCCAGCCAAAAAAAAAAAAAAAAAAAATGGCGTAGGGTCCCCCTCAAAATCCATACCAGACCCTTGAGGTCTGGTATGGATTTTAAGGGGAACCCTAGCCAAAAAAAATGGCGTGGGGTCCCCCTCAAAATCCATACCAGACCCTTATCCGAGCACGCAACCTGGCAGGCCGCAGGAAAAGAGGGGGGGACGAGAGCGGCCCCCCCCTCTCGCCTGAACCGTACCAGGCCACATGCCCTCAACATTGGGAGGATGCTTTGGGGGTCTAAGACCCCTAAAGCACCTTGTCCCCATGTTGATGAGGACAAGGGCCTCTTCCCCACAACCCTGGCCGGTGGTTGTGGGGGTCTGCGGGCGGGGGGCTTATCGGAATCTGGAAGCCCCCTTTAACAAGGGGACCCCCAGATCCCGCCCCCCCCCTGTGTGAAATGGTAAGGGGGTACAAAAGTACCCCTACCATTTCACCAAAAAAGTGGCAAAAATGGTAAAAATGACAGGAGACAGTCTTTGACAATTCCTTTATTAAAATCTTCTTTCTTCTTTCTTCATCCTTCGGTTTCTTCATCTTCTCCTTCCTTCATCTTCTTCCATCTTCTTCTTCCATTTTCTTCTTCCTCCGATCCGCTTCTTCTTGCGCTGGTCTTCTCGTCCTTCTCGTCCGGCATCTTCTTCCGTCGGCGTCGGTGTCGGTGTCTCTGTCTCTTCTTGGGCCGCTCCGCGCAATGGGAGGCTCCCGCTGTGTGAGGCTCCGCTCCGTCTGACAGGTCTTTTATAATGGAGGGCACCTGGTGACCCCGCCCCCTCTGACGCACAGGGACGTCATGGGGAATTCCATGATGGCTTTCCCCATGACGTCAGAGGGGGGCGGGGTCACCAGGTGCCCTCCGTTTTAAAAGACCTGTCAGATGGAGCGGAGCCTCACACAGCGGGAGCCTCCCATTGCGCGGAGCGGCCCAAGAAGACACCGACGCCGACGCCGACGGAAGAAGATGCCGGACGAGAAGGACGAGAAGACCAGCGCAAGAAGAAGCGGATCGGAGGAAGAAGAAAATGGAAGAAGAAGATGGAAGAAGATGAAGGAAGGAGAAGATGAAGAATCCGAAGGATGAAGAAAGAAGAAAGAAGATTTTAATAAAGGAATTGTCAAAGACTGTCTCCTGTCATTTTTACCATTTTTGCCACTTTTTTGGTGAAATGGTAGGGGTACTTTTGTACCCCCTTACCATTTCACACAGGGGGGGGGCCGGGATCTGGGGGTCCCCTTGTTAAAGGGGGCTTCCAGATTCCGATAAGCCCCCCGCCCGCAGACCCCCACAACCACCGGCCAGGGTTGTGGGGAAGAGGCCCTTGTCCTCATCAACATGGGGACAAGGTGCTTTAGGGGTCTTAGACCCCCAAAGCATCCTCCCAATGTTGAGGGCATGTGGCCTGGTACGGTTCAGGCGAGAGGGGGGGCCGCTCTCGTCCCCCCCTCTTTTCCTGCGGCCTGCCAGGTTGCGTGCTCGGATAAGGGTCTGGTATGGATTTTGAGGGGGACCCCACGCCATTTTTTTTGGCTAGGGTTCCCCTTAAAATCCATACCAGACCTCAAGGGTCTGGTATGGATTTTGAGGGGGACCCTACGCCATTTTTTTTTTTTTTTTTGGCTGGGATCCCCCTTAATATCCATCCCAGACCTGAAGGGCCTGGTTATTGAATTTGGGGGGACCCCTACGGTTTTTTTTTTTTTTTTCATTTTTTTTATTTTTTATCAATGACTTTTTTTTATGAATGAGTTTCAATGAATCACTGTTCTCTGTGTTACGGGAGCCGTGAATTAACATTAGCCGCGAGTGATTTTAAATAGCTTTTTTACTTTCAAAAATGACACTTTGCGCAGAGACAGTTCTAAACACGGGAAACATGCGCCCCTTTACAGGCATACTATAGACACCCCCCAGGTACGAAATTTAAAGGAATATTACACTTTTATTGTTTCAATTTAAGCATTATTAAAATCACTGCTCCTGAAAAAACGGCCGTTTTTAAAAAAAAAATTTGCATTGATACATGTCCCCTGGGGCAGGACCCAGGTCCCCAAACACTTTTTATGACATTAACATGCATATTAGCCTTTAAAATGAGCACTTTTAATTTCGAACGTTCGCATCCATTATAACTAATAGGGTTCTAAAGCTCGCACGGACTTTAGGTCCGTTCGCGGGTTCTGGTGCGAGCCGAACGGGGGGGTGTTCGGCTCATCCCTACTAAAGATAAACTTATTGACCTTCAGGCTATAGCATATGCTTTCAGCCACTACTACAGTACATTATACAATCTGAAAGAGCACACCTCGATTCCCCAGCCATCCAAAAGTGAGATTGATGACTTCCTAGGGGAAATTAATCTCCCAATAATCTCCCCAGAACAACTCTCTATGCTGAATGCCCCTTTTACAACTCAAGAGATAATATATATAATCTCAAAACTACCCTCAAATAAATCACCTGGCCCGGATGGCTTCACTGGAGAATATTATAAGCAATTTAACCACTTAAGGACCGCCTCCTGCACATATACGTCGGCAGAATGTCACGGCTGGGCTCTTAAAGAGCAACGTACCTGTATGTGCTTGTGCCCTGAGCCGTGCCATTCTGCCTCAGGCGGCACGCTCACGACCCGGTCCTGAGCTCCTCTCCTCGTGCTTCCCAGTGAGGCTGTCACTGATCGTCTTTTCCCTGTCATAGGGAAAGACGATCAGCGATGTCACACGCCAAGCCACGCCCCCTACAGTAAAAAAAAACACATAGGTCAAACTTAACCCCTACACTGCCCCCTAGTGGTTAACCCGTTCACTGCCAGTGACATTTTTACACTAATCAATGCATTTTTAATCGCACTGATCGCTGTATTAATGTCAATGGTCCCAAAAATGTGTCAAAATTGTCCGACGTGTCCGCCATAATGTCGCAGTCACAATAAAATTAATATGATCGCCGCCATTACTAGTAAAAAAATTATTATTAATAAAAATGCTATAAAACTATCCTCTATTTTGTAGACGCTATAACTTTTGCGCAAACCAATCAATAAATGCTTCTTGCGTTTTTTTTTTTTTACCAAAAATGTGTAGAAGAATACGAATCGGCCTAAACTGAGGAAAAAAACGTTTTTTTATATATTTTTTGGGGATATTTATTATAGCAAAAAGTAAAAAATATTGAATTTTTTTCAAAATTTGTCGCTCTATTTTTGTTTATAGCCCAAAAAATAAAAACTGCAGAGGTGATCAAATACCACCAAAAGAAAGCTCTATTTGTGGGAAAAAAAGGACACCACTTTTGTTTGGGAGCCATGTCGCACGACCGCGCAATTGTTAGTTAAAGTGACGCAGTGCCAAATCGCAAAAAGGGGCCTGGTCCTTTAGCTGCAAATTGGTCCAGGGCTTAAGTGGTTAAGACAATCTTGGCGCCCTTCCTGGCCCAAGTATGCAACGACGCTGCTTCCTCTTCCTCTCTCCCTCCAGAAATGCTTAAGGCTCTTATAATTACACTACCGAAGTCAGGGAAAGATCCCACATCACCGCAGAACTTCAGACCCATATCACTTCTTAATATTGACACAAAGATTTATGCCAAATTACTAGCTACGAGATTGATAAATAAATATTATGCCCTCCCTAATCCACACGGACCAATCCGGATTTCTGGAAAGACATGGTGAAATTGATAACAGACATTACACAAAATATAATATACAATCACTCCCCAACTGGCAATTTTAAACATCGACATTGACTCATTCCCACCCCACTTCAGATTTGTAATTACCCACATACTTTTAGCAGCCAGACTCCTCATTATGAGACGCTGGAAGACAAACACCACACCATCAGTCCTAGATGCGATACCCTAGTTTATATTTACTATTCCTACGAACGTTTAATGCCATGAGAAAAAATGCATACTCAAAGTTCCTCAAACTATGGCATCCTGGAAACACTGGTATGATAAACTTGTCACCTGAATACCTACCGGTTTATCCTGTCTCTATGCCCCCTCTCCTCTTCTCCTCTCTCTCTCTCTCTCCCCCATCATTAATAATTTATTAAATGTATTATTAATATTTTTTTATATTTAAGCTTAGGCAGTGGACTTAAATGTAAAGAAAAATGCTGCAGGGTCCTGTCCTAGGTAAGTATCTGTCAGTTTGATTATCATTTTTCTTACTTTCAAAAAAACATGTAACATCATTCCGTGGGAGTATGTGCATTGTAAAGAAGTATGGGGGAACATTTTATGAAGCATAGATGATTCTCTGTACCATCTGGTCAATATTTTTTATCCAGATTATTGGATTGCATTTGAGGTTAATGAATAGAGGTTTGTGAATAAAGAGGAGATCTTTTGCTTCTGTGTGAATGTTCTGCCCAGTTCCTTGTTCTGTTTCAAGAGAATAAAGATCTGGGGTACTCAGTAGAATGCAATAGGTTTAAGGGTATGGCATAGTATATTCAGGTCTGTACATATACCCTTAAAGCATGTGGGTAAATTATATTGTTTTAAGGTTATACCTTGTCACCCTATAATGTAGTTACCGTACGTTTTGTTGCCCTTCAGAAATCCAGTTGAGGATCTGTCATTGCCTGTATTTTGTCACTTCTTTTGGGATTGCCGCAATTATGAAATCTGTCAATTGGTATTTGCTCTAAGGAGAGCTTTTAATTGGACATCTTGTCTGCCCAGAAGAGAGAAACAAGGGATTCCCTATCTCTGGGGTCATGTTTATTGGTGCCCGTGTAGTTTTATTCTTAGTAAGAAAGGCATACCATTGCTCAAAGTATTTGTCGATCTGTCCAACTATGCAAGCTTAGGAGTGAATGAGTGAGTTACTAATACAATGGAAATAGGTATAGGGTTAGGGTCATACTGGATTGTAGATGAAGGGCAATCTGTGTATCGGGAGAAACAAAAAGGCAGTAAAGTTCTTTACTTACACAAGATCATTAAATCTCCCATGAGTTTGTATGTGACATTCAGACCTCTGAGCTGTGTGGCATATGGAAGGATGGCTGTTGTACTAAGGTTTAAGGATGGGAAGCAGATTGTAGTGCATTGGTCCAAATGTGAAATGCTATTAAATCTGTTGTGAAATTCAAATAGCTACTAGAGCTGGTCAGGGTGCAAAGTTGAAAAAAGTTGCTTTGCGTGGCAATTTGTAAAGACTGGATTTTCTCCATAAGAATAATATATTAATAGTAAAAAGGTCAGGCTTGAGCATGAAGGCCCTTTACAAAATGTTCTAGAGTGGGTGACTGGGGACAAAGAGAATGGAAATGTATTGAATGCCTTCTTCAGCTCTCTGTATACAAAGAAGCATGGGGAAGCTCATGTCCATATTGGGAGTGGCGTTCACACAGCCCCAAACGATCCACAATGGCTCAAAATTGATATAGTCCAGAAACATTTAGACAGAATAAAGGTGAGTAAAGCACCTGGACCAGATGGCATACACCCATGGATCCTAAAAGAATTGAGCTCTGTCACTCCAAAGCCATTGTTTCTAATTTTTAGGGACTCTAATGACTTTAATAGTACCACTGGATTAGCGTAAGGCCAACGTGGTGCCTATATTTTAAAAAAAGTCTTTACTTTGATTCCTTTTTTTACTTGGTAAAGACTTTGACCCCTTTTTATATATTGTATAGGCAGCATGTTGGCCTTGTGTCGAGCCAGTGGTACTGGAATAGTACCACTGGATTGGCATAAGGCCAACGTGGTGCCTATATTTAAAAATGGATCAAAATCTTTACAAAGTAACTATATACCTGGTAGTTTAACTTCTATTGTTGGGAAGATACTTGAGAGTTTATTAACCACTTAAGCCCCGGACCATTTGGCTGCCTAAAGACCAGAGGACTTTTTACAATTTGGCACTGCGCTGCTTTAACTGGTAATTGCGCGGTCATGCAATGCTGTACCCAAACTAAATTTGCGTCCTTTTGTTCACACAAATAGAGCTTTTTTTATGATATTTGATTGCCTCTGCGATTTTTATTTTTTGCTATATAAATGGAAAAAGACCGAAAATTTTTTTTAAAAAAAAATTATATTTTCTACTTTTTGTTATAGGAAAAATCCAATAAACTAAATAAAAAAAAAGGGAATATTGACACAGTAGGGAGCTAAGGGTATCTGCTCACCCCGGGTTTGGATGAAAAAAGATTATTCTCCCTGTGTGGTGGGGTTTTTAGGCAGCAGGGGGTCCGGTAGGATAGTATCAAAAGGATATGTTTAGTGAGAGACACAGTCTGTCCAAATCGGTTTACAGTGTTTATTTAAATTTAAAATGAATAACACATAAAAAGTGTAAAACACAAGCCCATACAGAATAAAATAGAAATACAGTACACAGGGGTATAGCCAACAAATAGCACCTAACACCTCGACTGATATGATCAGAGGAGGTGATTGTATAAGATGTAGCAAAAAACTGATGCGTTTCGACCTGTTGTTTGTATCGGTCTTCCTCAGAGTATTTTTGTCTGTTGGAATAAAGAGACAGTGTAACAACAACTATTCAGTTATGTGTTTTGGTGTGTTGCACTTATCCGTATATATAAAGAGACAAAGGCATACCATTTTTATCAATATAATTACCAGTATACGTGTAGTGTATGGGGTGATCTTCTGCATGGGTATTCATAAAACTCCCATCATTTTTCCGGTGGCTTCCAAATCTGTCTCTTAATGGTGAATCAAAGCACGGCAGATCATCCAGGCCGTATGTGGCTTGCAAGGAGTCACACTTGTGGCTGACTCGCCAGAGAGGAACCCCAAAAGTCCCCCGGGGCGCGGTGGGAGGGGGGGGGCAGCAGCAGGACACTCGCAGCAAAGGACTCCTGGAATATACCAAGAAATCATTCACAGGCACATTTATAAAAGATTGGAACAAAGGGAAAGAGAGGGAATTCTTTTGAGGAAGGGTCCCTCAATTCAAATTAAGAATGATACTGTTATATTTGAAGAGTATAATTAATATCATACTTCTGAGAGTCATAGTTATCTTCATCTACAGGGCATATAGCCTCCTGTGAAAGATTTGTCTATTTGTATTTAAGTATTGGAATCCAAAAAATTGGATCATAAGGTAGGAGTGCATCTCGGAAGTAAAGGGGGTGGAAGGAATGGGTTGGGTACAGGGTGCATGAGGAATAGTAAAGGAAAGCTTAAAGAAAGGGGGGGGAGGGGAATAAGAGGGAGAAAATGAAAGGAGGGGGCAAGGGGGGAAGGAAAGGGGGAGAAAGAAAGGGACGAAACAACAGTAGGAGATATATATGGCGCGCTTCATACATATAAGGGGGTAAAGAAAGAAGATAGAGGGAGGAAAGAGGTGGGAAGGAAGTGTGGAAAAATAGAAATAAATATGGGACTAGGGATAGGATCAAAATATAGGGCAGTGCATAATTGGAGGAAAGAGTGTTGGGCAGCTTGAAGGGAGGGGGGGGGAGGGAAAGGGAAGTGTAGGAAGGGGGGAAGGGGAAGAGAGGGGGAGGAGGAAGGGATGGGGAAAATAGGGAAAGAAAGTGGGGGATAGGGAGAGTGAAAGATAAGTAGGTAATACTTATTGTGAGGGAAATGTTATAGATCAACAGTGTGGGACATTATGTGAAAGTGAAAAAATGCAGTGTAATGGGAAAAATACATGGGGAAAGGGAGATGTGAAGGGGGGGGAGGGGGAGGGGGGAAAAGAGGAGGGAGGGGGGGGGGGAGGGAAGGGGAGCCAAAAAGGGAAGAAGAGGAGGGAGGGGTGCGGTGTGGGATGTGAGGTATGAGGGTATGGAGGGTGTGTGGGAAGGGCAAGGTGAAAGGAAGGGGGGGTGGGGGGGGAAGGGGGGATTGGGTTGGAGGGATGGGGGTGAAGGACAGGTGGGAGGAGGAAGGGAGGGGGGAGAAAGGGAAAAGGGGGGGGGGAAAGAATGGGGGTGAGAAAATATGTGAGGGGAGAAATTAAACTGGGCTGGGTAAGGATGGGATATGTGATGGTGAGGAAGGGAAGACAGGGCAGGGAAGGTGGGGGTGACGTGAAGTATGTGTGTGTGAAAAGAGTTATTGGGGAGGGAAGGAGAGGGGGGAGAGAGAGGAAAGCAGGGGGGATTAGGATCCGGGAATGTGCAGTGGGGTGGTGATTAGCATTTACCTTCAATGTTGGATTTAGTCACATGGGCCGCAAGATGGAGAAACACAGGGCTCTTGACCTGAGCACAACAACCTTTGCGGGGATCAGGATGGAATCTCTGATATAATCTATAGGATGAGAGGAAGGGGGGGTTCTTTTTAGAACCCTTTTTGACTCGTATATGAAGATGATGTTCCCTTAAGGGGGAAATTGGCTGGTACTCACTGTGATCCCAAAATGTGCCTGGAGCATGCTTAGCCTTCTGCGGAAGTGGAGTGCCATACTCCACCCCGCATGGCTTATGAATACCTGCTCCCAGTGGTGATTGGTCTGATGCTGTAAGGGGCCACGCCGACCCCACCCCCCTCCCAGTTCCCGCACCCACAGGTGCCCTAATGGGGTCCTCAAGGCCAGTCGTGGCGGCCATTGAGGTCCGCCTCGTGTGTCCTCCCCCGGCGTTCTCCGGAGGCGTAGCCCTGCAACCGCATCATTCACGTCGCAAAAGCGTGACGTCATGTCCGTGCGCGCACGTACGGGGCCCCGCACATGCGCACAACGTCCGTGAATGCCGGAGGACGCCGCCAGCAAAGGACCAACCCCCCAGAGACGCCCAGGACCAGCCTCGACGTCTGTAGGGGGAGGATAGAGGGACTACATTTGGGCCAAAATGTATTCAGCCACATGTCTTTGGTAAAAAAAATGTCAATAAGCGTATATTTATTAGTTTGCGCAAAAGTTATAGCGTCTACAAACTAGGGTACATTTTCTGGAATTTACACAGCTTTTAATTTATGAATTTATTAATTTATCTCATTTCATGAGGTGCTAAAATGGCAGGGCAGTACAACCCCCCCCCCCCAAATGACCCCATTTTGGAAAGTAGACACCCCAAGGAAATTGCTGAGAGGCATGTCGAGCCCATTGAATATTTAATTTTTTTGTCCCAAGTGATTGAATAAATTATATATTGCTCACACATGCCATGGTTATATGTGGACTTTTTGCTGCTTCTCCTGAGTATGGGGATACCACATATGTGGGACTTTTGGGGAGTCTAGCCACGTACGGGCCCTGAAAACCAAGCACAGCCTTCAGGATTTCTAAGGGCGTAAATTTTTGATTTCACTCCTCACTACCTATCACAGTTTCGAAGGCCATAAAATGCCAAGATAGTACAAAACCCCCCCAAATGAGCGTTTGAACTGTCCTGGCATTTTATGCTCAACATTTAGAAGCTTATGTCACACATCACCCACTCTTCTAACCACTTGAAGACAAAGCCCTTTCTGACACTTTTTGTTTACGTGAAAAAAAATTTTTTTTTTGCAAGAAAATTACTTTGAACCCCCTTTCACAGAGTATTTGCGCAGTGATTTTTCAAATGCATTTCTTTGGAAAAAATACACTCTTTTTCATTTTAATGCACTAAAACCCACGATATTGCCTAAATATTTGATGAAATAAAAGAGATTATCTTAGGCCGAGTACATGGATACCAAACACGACATACTTTAAAATTGCGCACAAACTACATACATTTTTAAAAGCCTTTAAAAGCCTTTACAGGTTACCACTTTTGATTTACAGAGGAGGTCTACTGCTAAAATTACTGTCCTCGATCTGAACTTCACGGTGATACCTCACATGCGTGCACAATTGCTGTTTACATATGACGCCAGACCGACGCTTGCGTTCGCCTTTGCGCGAGAGCAGGGGGGACAGGGGTGCTTTTTTTTATTTTTTATTATTTATTTTTTTGCTTTTTTTTTAAACTGTTCCTTTGATTTAAATTTTTTTATAATTTTTATTGTTATCTCAGGGAATGTAAATATCCCCTATGATAGCAATAGGTAGTGACAGGTACTCTTTTTTGAAAAAAAAATTGGGGTTTATTAGACCCTAGATCTCTCCTCTGCCCTCAAAGCATCTGACCACACCAAGATTGGTGTGATAGAATGCTTTCCCAAGGCTGCAATGACAAGGCTGCAGATGGGCGCTGACAAGGCTGCACATGGGCGCTGACAAGGCTGCAGATGGGCGCTGATAAGGCTGCAGATAGGCGCAGACAAGGCTGCAGATGGGCGATGACAAGGCTGCAAATGGACGCTGACAAGGCTGCAGATTGGCGCTGACAAGGCTGCAGATGGGCGCTGACAAGGCTGCAGATGGACACTGACAAGGCTACAGATGGGCACTGACAAGGCTGCAGATGGGCACTCACAAGGCTGCAATGACACTGACAAGGCTGCATTGATGGGCATTTAAATGTAAGTTTTTTTCCTTAAACTTCCCTCCTAAAAGTTTCTTTCCTTAAAATTCCCTCCTAATCTTGGGGTGCGTGTTATACGCCGGCGTGTGTTATACGCCAATAAATACGGTAATTTAAAACTACTCGCGTCTGTAATGTATTGTCAAGTCCCATCAATATAGAGGAAAATCATTGAAAAAAAAACACATCCAATTTAAAAAAAAAATGGCGTGGGGGTCCCCCAGGCCCCCAGGCACTATATACTCTGAACAGCAGTAAATATACTATACAGCCTGCCCTTTATACTCTGCAGAAAATTGGGCCTTAGGTGTTGGTGGTACCAGAACACTGTCACCATCAGAAGCCCTCACAGTCAATCCTGTTGGGCGCAGGAACGGGCCCGGCTGTGAAATATTATATCAAGAATTGTAATTACATGCACCTGTTAAACAGGGGCAGAAAATTGGGCCTTGGATGGTGGTGGTGACAGAACGACGGCCTTACTATGTAAACAAGGCAGATCACCGTTCTGACAGGAGGGAAGGCATAGATCCTGTGTCTCTGCAAAGCAGGGACATGGATCCATGTCTTCCCCTAGTTAAAGCACCTCCCACACTGTAATAAAACACAGGTTAGGTACACAGTTAACCCTTTGATCGCCCCTGATGTTAACCCCTTTCCAGCCAGTGTCATTAGTACAGTAACAGTGCATATTTTTAGCACTGATCACTGTATTAGTGTCACTGGCCATTACTAGTAAAAAGTAAATAAAGAAATAAAAATAAATAAAAATATCCCATAGTTTGTAGACCCTATAACTTTTACCTAAATCAATCAATATACGCTTATTGGGATTTTTTTACCAAAAATAAGTAGCAGAATACATATTAGCTTACATTTATGAAGGAATTAGATTTTTAAATTTTTCTTATTGGATGTGTTTTATAGTAGAAAGGAAAAAATATATTTAAATACCTGTTACCATCAGTGTTACTGGCACCTTCATCTACAGACCGTGATCCAGGCATTACTGTAACGTTTTTTCTGTAGATGATCATTAGGTTCCACCATGAGCTGTGGAGGGGTGCCATGTTGACTTTATTAGAATCAAAGCATTTGAACATATCTATAATCAGCTCAATATGCATGTGTCTTTCTTACAAAGATTTACTGAGAATTCAGATACTACACCTACAGAGAAAAGCTTTTGCCTTGCTACTTGTGCTTTGCACATGCTCCATAATGTGATCTTATTATACAAAGTACAAGCATTACCTACATACGCTTTGCTTCTAAGGATTCATGGATAATATTCTGACTAATTCTCTTTGCTGAGCTTTGCTTGATTGTGTCACATTCATCTTTACCTTTCACGTGCTCTGCAATGTGTTATTGACTAACCAGCTGTATACAAGAGTGTGAGACAATTATACAAGCTTTTTTATTTAGTGATTGGATTGTTATCACCTTAAAGAGATATATACTTACCCCTAGGCATTACTATAAGTGGATTCTGACTTTCAACTGCACGGCAGTGTGATTAATGAAGAGATTTAATAATCCACTATGGAAGTTTACATGACTAGTGTTTTATTTTTTTCTTGTATTAATTCAAACTACCTAATTTTAAAAGGATGTGGTTAAGGTGGCGGCTATGGGGGCCATGTCTATTTTTGATTCAGTTTGTGTTTGTGTTGTTTTTAATGATTTATTTTATGATTTTGCAGTTTTTTTTATCTATATTTCTGTTATAAGTTGGTTGAACTGGATATACTTTTTTGAACCAGAATAACATGTAACTATTTTATCATTATCATTTATCAGAATCATTACGCTGTTAAAGAGGGAGTCCACCTGAATTTTTTTTTAAAAGCCAGCAGCTACAAATACTGCAGCTGTTGACTTTTAATAAATGGACACTTGCCTTTCCTGGAGTCCAGCGATGTCGGCAGCCGAGGCTGAGCAATCGCTAGGCTCTCGGCTGCTGCCGGCGCCATTCTCGTTGAGGGAATCAGAAAGTGAAGCATGCGCGAGTCGCGCAGCGCAATGAGAATCGTCCGCGCTGTCTCTGGGACCCGTGTGTGTCCCAGCAGACAGCGCGGTGGGACAGGAAGAGGCATGCCCGGAAGTGGATGCAAATACCTGTCTTAGACAGGTATCTGCACCCCCCTCCCCCCTGAAAGATGCCAAATGTGACACCGGAGGGGGGAGGGTTCCGAAAAGCAGAGGTTCAATTTTTATGTCAACCTTCGCTTTAATATACAAGCTGCCAAAGTAGGTTAAAAACTGCTGTGTATAGTTCTGTCTCTATCATTTGACTCACTGGGTTTGTCTGTCTGTAGGACTACTAATGCATGAATTGATATACAGGTGTTTGCTGCAAAGTTGAGTCTTTCCTATTAACTCAGCAATGCCTAGCTTTACAGATTTGGGATCACTGTGTCAATACTCTAATGCTTGGATTTGCTGTTTTTAACCTTTACAGGGCAATCTATTGTAGGTGATCCTGCCAGGTATATTAACCCATGCCTCCCAACTTTTTGAGATGGGAATGAGGGACACCTACTAGCAAAAGCATGTAGGCCTAGGACACGCCCAACTGCCACGCCCCCTTAAAGGAAAATTAACCTAAAAGATTAGTTAAACCCACAAGGTTTTTTTTAACCACTACTATTCCTTTATATTGGCTTTTGAAATTTACAAATGCAGCAATTTAGATTTTGGATGATAGATTTAGCACTGGGAAACACTTTTTGAAAGATAAAAAGTGCATTTTATATACAAATATATATATATAGATGAGACCAAAATGAGGGACAAATGAGGAGAAAAGTGGGACAGAGGGACATTGCTCCAAATCAGGGACAGTCCCTCGAAATCAGGGACAGTTGGGAGTTATGTTAACCCTTCATTGTGCTGCTGATGACAGAGTGATTCTTCAGTATCGATGCCACTGCTATGCATTGTGTTGCTGCTATGTGTTTAAGGTCTGCTTTTTGGGTGCAATGTGTTTAATGATTGCTATGCATTAACCTATTGTGTCTAAATGCCAGTGTGAAAAAAGTCAGTGCTCTGCTTAAGTTACAGTGCCTTAGGTAATTGGTTTATTACACTACTATCTGTAATTGCTTCTGTCTAAGGGTTTAACCCTTGCTCACAGCAGATAGGTCGATTTGCTACTTCAATGTCTGCAAATGGGTGTGTGGATGGCCACTGATATTGTATTAAGGCTATGTCCTAGCCAGTACTTCCAGGTATTTATTATGACCATAAACCTGCAGCTCAAATTCTTGAGCCATGAGATTAACCAGAGACCAGCCACGACCAATAAGGTGAGGGTCAGGTAGGTATGCTATCCTAATAAAAATTAAATAAAAAAAGTGCGGGGGCAGTATGGATAGTAAAACTCTCCATCCCTTAAATACCAGCACCACTCCCCAAAGAAAAAGTGGCAACTTGTTCTTCCAACAGTGACAGGTCCTGTTTGGCTCTAAAATAAAACTGCTATACATTCAAAGTGCTGCCAGAAAGGGCAGACTAAAGGAAATCACAGTAAGGACCATCCTGGACAGTATGGGGAGTGTGATTAGCTGATGTGCCCGCCAAGATGCTATGCCAAGTTGCATATTAGGTGGCAGTAAACACAATGGCAGATGTGTTGACGCAAGTGCAAACTGACTGGGTGTATCTCTAGTCGCTAACGTTCAGGTCAAAGAGCTGATTTTTGTTTAAAGGGTACCGCTGCCTCAAAAGCAGCAGCCCAAGGAGCGCTCATCAGATTGGCCAGATGTGTCTTCATGCTAGCAGAGGATGCAAGATCCCCTCTGTAACGCCCAACTTTTACTGCAGAGGCAGTTAGCCAAGCCAAGTAATCTTCATCAGACCAGCCAGAAGTGCCAGTCTGGCAGCGGATGATGCAATAGCCTTCGCAGAGGCATGGGAACAGCAATATGGATTTGGAAATGAAGGTTTATACTACCATTAGGGAGTATGGTGTGACCTGTGTTGGAGTTCACTCCAACCAAGGCTATTTGGTTCTCAGCAGACGAGTTGAAGGCAAACTTGGTCAGTAATACGCCTCTGTGGTGTTTGATCCATGATTGAAATTAGAGTGACCAGCGAGGCAGTACAACCACTATGGATGTAGCAAGCTATTCCCCCTACTATTCTGTGGGGTTAGTCAAGCCCATGGCTTAACCCTCTTCTAAGTTAAATGGAATGTGATTTCAGATGGAATCAGTGATGTCCAGATCAGGGACTTATCCTTTAGGCTAGTCACCTAGGCCCAGAACAAAGAATTGGTGACAGGGCCTGGGAAGAGCTAGAGAAGAGATTGGAAGATCCAGAATCGTCTTTGATTGCCTAAGCCCAAGTCTGCTCCTCTCGAGGAGCAGCAAAGTTCCTTTTCACTCAAATGGGCCAAGTAGGTGTTATATTGCAGAAATAATGCAAATTTGGGCAGGAGGCTCAGTGGGGCCTGTGCAGCACTTGTCTTTGTGATGTGATCTGTCGGCAACAAAACCTTGGGACAACAATGGAAGATTCCTGGCGTGCTGGCGAGTTGTACTTTGTGCAGTAAGGAAGTCAATAGAATTTCTTTCCACTCTTTCAACTCCTCTAATTCCCACTATGGTTCTTTAGAGCAATCAAGGCTTTAAGCAAATGTTACCAAATCTTGTCCAACAGGAATCATCGGTCCATTGTTCTTAGTCGGAAAGCAGATTTAGGCAAGATATGGAACAAAGGATCAAGACCCAAAACGTCATATGGAGTAATTGAGAACAATCACTCAAACTATCAGCTAAAGCAGCTACAGTTTCTCTAGATCTAGCTGATGTGTACATACGCACTTTGGTACACCCAGGCTTCTGAGAGTTTCACTTTCTTTCTTTTAAACTTTCTACATACTCAAGACATTTTCCAGGACATTGCCTCCAGTAGTGGCAATCTTGTGGAAGCAAGGGCTGCAGGTTCCTTATGTGGACAACAGCTGCAGGTTGCTCAACATTCTCCAGGTCCTGGCAAACCCTGATTCAGACTCAGATCAAATTTGGACAGATCATCAACTGGTGAATGCCAACTAATCTCATTATAAATGAAATTTTAGACATTCAGGAGAAAACACTGTAGAGTTGCCCTCATGGAGGGTGACAGTATTAGGTTATGTGGAGGCAAGTTCTAGCTATATCCCATCCGTTTGTATCCCATGGTCTCAAATGGTCAGGAAGTAATCTGCAGTAATCCATGCAGTCAGTTGGACGCACTGGAAGATTGAGAAAATCATATTCTGGCCTTTTAAGGTAATGGAAGATTTGCTTCCTATTCCAGGGAAGATTACCCCACATATGAAACAAGTCCTCCTTGAGGGATAGTTAACCTTGTCAGCTTTCATTAGCTTCCAATCATCAATGTCTATTCACTTTCTTGGTATTCACCTCAGTGAACATAGGCAAGTGGAGGACAAAGTCTCTAACATCAGGGGTGCAGTGATTCCCAAGTGGGGAAGCCGTTTGGGCAACACAGCCCAGGAGGCCTAAGTTATGCTACAAACAGATGACAATAGGTAATCTCCTATTGTCATGACAAGAAGGAATACAAGATTATTCAACTCATGCCAGGGGTATCTCCCATTTGGGGTTTCCAACAGTAAAACCTGTCTCCTCTCATAGCTCTGTGTTCTGGCTTCCTAGAACTTCCTGTCAGACACAGTAAAATACGAGTCCCTAGACCAACAAGCAGTTCAATGAATCTCAACTTGGCAGTAAACTCAATGGTCAGGAATGGAAATTCCCAGAAGTGGAATCAGTGGATCTACTAACATCCAGCTGGGTCGGCAGGTTAGCTTATTTAGCCACCAGACTCTGTGATCTCCAAGCTCTTCATCAGGAGTAGAAGCCGGGGCACCTGCGGAAAACTCCAGGTATACGAGAATGTGGGAAATCTCACAGAATTTAAGGATGGAATGCTCTGCTCCCAGCTATAAAGATTAAGATATCTGCAAGTAAGCCAAGATAAGGGATTGAGCGGTAGTCAAGTCTTGGTCAGGTCCTCACTTCTTGAGATCCAGTGACTGCCGCACATCTTGGGGAAACCAATTCCGAAAGGCCGGTAAAGTTTGTTCTTTCCCCTTTAGAACTTGCAGGGCATCTAGTGTTGGGAAGGTTGTCCCACTCTTCCATTCTTCTGATCAAGGCTTCCTCAATGGGTTCAATGACACTAAAGCAGTATTTAAGCCGATCACGCCTGGAAGAAGGCGTCCAGATATCCAAGCGTCAAGTGGCAAACTACCTTTCTGCGACCGTAATCAAACAAAATAGCTGCTTCTGGGTCAAGACATCACCCTTCCAGCATGTTCAAACTGAAATGTCTGCATCACCACAAGCTGGGGTAATGGACTGTATGTGGAAGAAATACATGGAAGTGGCCCTTCTATCCATTAGAACAATGGTATTATCATCAATCTAGTACAGAGCTCACTTTACCAGATGGGTGGCGTACTTATGGGCAAAATTCAGAGGTCCAGAATTTGACAGGATACCAATCAGGTTCATATACTACAATTTTTTTTTGCCTATTGCAAAGTTAATCAATCTGCATTGGAATTGACTTCAGTTCTAAATCTGATACGTTCGCTTAAACACTTCTTCTGCATGGCCCTCCCTTGTGGTTTTATGGGCATGCTACATCCCATATGTGTATGCTGTCATGCTTGTGTCAGGAAAACTGAAAATGTTATACTTGCCTGACAGTAATTTTCCTTTCATAATTCATAAGCATGACAGCATACAGGCAGTGGCAGGACAAGGTAATTTAGAGCCCAGGGCGAACATACCAAATTGCCGCCCCCCCCAAGATGTATGGGCATTATGTGTCCCATCCCCACTCCCAACACAAATCCCCCCAAATCACAACTCCTAGCACACCCTCCCTAAATTTGCCCTCCTAAAACAATTCTTACCCCCTGAAGCCCCCAAATTCCCCTTTTCAACACAAATTCCCTCCCCCTGATCTCCTTTTGGTGCCCCCCCACCTCACATGATACCACAGTGCCCAGGGCAACCGCCCTTCCTGCCCCCCCTTTGTCCCGGCCATGCATACAGGTCCCTCCCTTGTGGGCCTCGCATTTGAGTATAGTTAGAAGAATGCCGCCTAAGGGTCAGGTGACTTATTTAAATATAGTATAACCAGTCCTGATTGGGAGAGGGGCGGAGCCTAACCCATACGTGTATGCTGTCATGCTTATGCATCAGGAAAGGAAAATTACTGTCAGGTAAGTATAACATTTTCAGTTCTTTATGGGTTGTTGGCTTTAAAACCTGGAAGGATGAAGTGGAGTCTCAGCCTGGTGTCCTGTCCATGCTGCTTAAACCCCAAGCCAGAAAGGAACATTATGAAAGTATTCCTATGTTCTAATAGTTGAACTACAGCTGCTGAGTGCATATACAAACCCTTGTGATACACATAGTATCTCTGCTCTGTCCTTGTTATGATTTCACATTCACAGTACTGGATAGCTAGGTCTGTGCTACTGTTTATGGCTGTTTTTTTTAAATGTAGTTTATATACAGCTCATATTGCTCTAGTTAACTCTGTCCTTTCTGGTCTGGGATTCTGTAGATTCGTTTTAGATTTGGGCTCAAACAGCATAGGCTAGTGGCAGGTTAGGCTTCCAGTGGCCACTTCGGGATCATTAGCTTAGAGGTTCGGTTGCATGTCAGATTAGAAACTATTAGGGAGGGACTATAGTGCAGAGTAGATTGGCTGGTTTTAAGTTCCAGTGCCACACCACAGTTCCTGCCAGCAGGGTCGGCCCGTGCATTATGGGCGCCCCCCCCCCTAATCCCTGCCGCTGTCTCCCTATCCATGCGCCCTGGTGCTATCGGTTTGCGAGCAGCAAAGAAATGGAAATGGACATTAAATGTTTTGTGGTCAAAGTCTCCATGCTGTCTAATGTTTGCTGCCTGTCTACTGCTTGTGTTATTATCTCTACCTGCTCTAGTGACTTTTATGACTATAGCTTAGCCCAGAGGTTTGGAGAGCTGCATAGGGCTCAGAAGGACTTAGCACTATGCAGTGCTCTCAGTCCTATCTGGGATGCTGGAATACAGGGGATAGAGTGGGTGGATGCTATAAGGGGTGGGGCTTATGAGAAGTGGGAAGGGTCAACAAGGAAGGGCGGGATCTGGCGCCCCCCCATCCTAAAAATGTCACCAGCCACTGCTGCATTCCAGGCTGCTTGGAAAACAGTTGGATGATCTCCCAGTGACCGCCAATCTTGTCTTCAGGTCTCCAACACAAAGACAGACCTTATCATCCTCAGGGGCCCCTGCAACTGGATTTTGATGCAGAATTTATCTGGGGATATCTCTGTTAATAACTATATATACTCGGGTAAGTATACAATTCCACTGGGATTCCTATCGCATGCATGTACTATTATTAATCTCTTCTTATATAAAGCTTGTATTTCCATACTGGTGTGCATCTACAGGTATATACAGTACTTATGGTTAATGTTATGTTGGTTATAGCAGTTCCTCTGCTCCCAATTACTTTGATTAGATTACTGATTCATTTCCTGGGAAGGGAATGCCTTCTGTTCACAGAGGCCCTGTCCTGGGTGAAGGCAATGCCAACTTTTTTATCAAACCCACTGTGTCACTTAGCGAAGGTTCTGGTTCTCTTATTTACATACAGGTTTAGAGCAATATCCTCTTTGGGGTGGACCATTTCTCAGATCCGACCCCTCCCCCACCCTCATTACCTTTGATAAAATTTTGTTTCTATTGAAAATGTTGGTTTATTCATGGCAACGCCCTGAGAATTGCTAATCTAGCTCATAGTGTATAACTGTTTTTATTTTACCTATGACAAACCCATATTTTCTTTGTTCATTTGCCATTTATGTACTGATACACACATTTTTTGGCAAGAAACACTCGGTTCTTAGTGCTCTTTAAAAAAAAAAATGTATTAGTACCATTTCCAAGTTTTTGGGAGATTGGTATTTATGAATGATATGCTCAGCATTACTTTGTAAATAGCCAACAGCTATTCTCTCTCTTGTATCTGTGTCCATTTCAATACAAGACAGTATTTTTCCAAATTTAGAAGTTTGCTGAGCTTTTGATCTATAAACATACACAAATATTTTCCCTTCATAGATTCCCAAACAAGATTAAAGTGGAGCTTCATCCTAAAGTGGAACTTCCGCTCATTGGAACCCCCCCCCGGTGCCACAATTGGCACCTTTCAGGGGGGAGGGGGTGCAGATACTTGTATAATACAGGTATCTGCACCCACTTCCGGCATAGATAGCACCCGCAGAATCTTCCTGTCCCCCCCCCCCCCCGCTGTCTGCTGGGAAACACACGGATCCCAGAGACAGCAGGGACCGTCCGTATTGCCGGGAAGTGAAGCCGCAAGGCTAAGTGTCCATATTTTATCAGTATTAGCAGTATTTGTAGCTGCTCCCGCATTAACTGCCACATGTACAGGTGTCAGATACACAACCTACCTACAGTTTCTGCATTGAATCACATTTGCAAATTCATTTTCTATATTTTTCTGACGCAGAACACCAAAATTCATGGTAGTGTGTTCCCATGTGTGATGGTGCCCTGCAACACATGCATTGTAGCTGCAATGTAATGGGCATTGGGGTACCATGCAAAATGAATGGCACTGCAACTTGCTAACGTGCATTAATGTGCATTGCAGTATACAGCAAAGCTCAGTGTAGCTCCTTTCAGGCACTATGAGAACTGACATATGGTGCTTCAAAACCTGGACATGCAGAACTGCTTCACTGTACCTCAATATGAGCATTGCCGGAGCCAAAATTCAAAGCAGATAGGCTTGATTCACACTAATGTGTTTTTGATGCATTTTGCAGAAATGCAGGGACATTTTTTAACATGGGTTCCTATGGAACATGTTCACATCAATGCATTTTTGTGTCTCTGCGTTTTTGGAAAGAGTCAGGGACTTTTTTTCATGCAAAATGCAGCGTTTTGCATGTAATAGAAGTCAATGGACCCGCATCCAAAACGCAAGTACCGCGTTTTTACCGGGTTTTTTTTTTTTTTACACTGCAAGCAACTACAGTGTAAAAAAAAAATAAATAAACCCCCCCCCCCCCCCAAAACATGGCAAAATCGCGGTAAAAACGTGTGTCCAAAAATGTGGCAAGCACCGCAAAAAGCACTGTAAAAACGCTCAAAAGCAACATGCATACATGTGAATCGAGCCTAAGGGAAAACATTTAAACTAGCTTCTGCTATTCGAAAGGCTTGGTTTATTTTGTCACACTTTTTTATGTCTTCTTTGCTGTCTAATCCTTTTCTTTTTTATCTCTGATCTTTAAAATGTATCTAAACTGATCCAAGCAGTTGGAAACACAAATATAAGAGCATTGATTTGTAAAGGGATTACAATGTCAGTGATGTACTGTAGCTTGTCTACAGCGTCTTACCCTCTCCTGCCAAATTTCTGCAATCTCTGAATGTTCAATGAAGTATATCTAAAGTCTATAACAATATTCTGGCATTTTGGTCCCATTAAGAGGGAGGCCAGTTTTAAATGTGGGGCCACTGTTGTAAAGAGCCAGGCTTGTGCACTGGGAAATTGTCATGAATGTGACAGCTTCCCTCTAAGGGCCTGTGGGTTGCTAGGATGCTGGCATTCACACACGGCAGTGTTGGATGCAATGGTAAATATGCAATAGAAAAATCTTTTAGCATTAGCATTTTTTTTTTCTGCTCCTAGAAGCTAACTATTGTTATCCTATGTCCATGCACACTACCTTAGGTTATTAGCATTTTTTGAGCTTCAGTGTCTAGGAGCAGAATTATTATTATTATTTTTTGTAGAGGTGTTTTTATTTATTTATTTTTTTTGGAGCGTTTTTCCAGCAGAAAAAACACTGAACACTTCTAAACGCTACTAAAACGCTAACAGCTTTTTTTCAGCTTTTTGTTTTCCTTATGTACTGTAAAAACACAAATAAAATGCTGACACTACTAAAACGCTACTACAAGAATGAATCCGTCAGACATTGCAATCGTGTGTGGGCTCCATCGGACCTTTGCATGCCAAAAATCCAACAAACTTTAGAAATAGAACATGTTTTAAATTTTCCCGCCGAAACTCCGCCAGACCCAGTTCCTAGCGGGAAACCCATTCGTCTTTATGCTGGTCCTACGGACAAAATCTGACGCAAGGGCAGCTACAGCACCTGCCCACAAGAATGTTCTTCCAGCACGATCCTATCGCACTGGTTCTCGGGGACAGGGTACTGTACATCTCGCACTGGCTGCAATAGGAAAAACACATTTTCCTATTGCAGCCAGTGTGAGAGGTAATGCCCCTCCAAGGGCATACCAGGCCATTTGGTCTGGTATGGAAGCCCCTACGCCAGAAAGAAAAGGGTGTGGGGTCCCCCCAAAACCTTTACCAGACCCTTTACTGAGCACGCAGCCGGCCGGTCAGGATAGGGGGTGAGGATGAGCGAGGGCCCCCCTCTCCTGAACCATACCAGGCCGCATGCCCTCAACATGGGGGGTGGGTGCTTCGGGGAAGGGGGGCGCTCTGTGGGCCCCCCACCCCAAAGCACCATGTCCCCATGTTGATGAGGACAAGGGCCTCCTCCCAACAACCCTAGCCGTTGGTTATCGGGGTCTGCGGGTGGGGGGCTTATCGGAATCCGGTAGCCCCCTTTAACAAGAGGGCCCCCACATCCCGGCCCCCCACCCTATGTGAATAAGTATGGGGTACATCGTACCCCTACCCATTCACCTGGGGGAAAGAAAGTCAATAAAAAAAAAACACACTAGACAGGTTTTTAAAGTAGTTTATTAGGCAACTCTGGGGGTCTTCTTCCGACTTCGGGGGTCTCTTCCGACTTCTCTTCTAATGTTTACACAAGGCTCTCTCATGCTGTAATGCTGTGGACACGCTGTGTAATGACTTATATAGGCATAAGGGGCGGGATCACAGAGTGATGTCACCCGGTGACCCCGCCCCTTGTGGCATCACAGTCCCAGCATGCCCCGGGACTATAGGCCAGTCAAACGGCCGCAGTCCATGAACCCGGAAGGAAGACCAGGTGAAAATGGAAGCCCTCTCAGCAAGGACAGCGAGGGGTTTGTTTTGTTGTGTTAGTATGCGATGCATAATAGCACACATTATGGCAATATTTTGCAGGGAGAAGATTCCATTTTATTTATTTTTAATTAAATTTTTTATTTTTTTTGTGGTTTACTACCGCTTTAAAGTAGAACTATAGGCAATTTTTTTTGTTATTTATTTATTTTCTTACATTTTTGGTAGAGTAAGGAAGGATTATAACTTCTGTCAGTAAAGGGAAAAAACAATTAACAGAAGTTATAACCCTTCCTTACTCTATCCAAAATGAAAAAAAAAATTAAATAAAAAAAAATTTGCCTATTAGTTCTTCTTTAAAGCAGTAGTAAACAAAAATTTAATAAAAAATCTTCTCCCTGCCAAATATTGCCATAATGTGTGCTATTATGCATCGCATACTAACACATTATGAAAGACTTACCTGAAAACTAACCCCTTGCTGTCCCTGCTGAGAGGGCTTTATTTTTACCTGGTTTTCCTTCCGAGTTCATGTGCTGCGGCCATTTGACTGGCCTATAAACTGAACTATAGGTAATTTCTATTTATTTTTTTGGATAGTGTAAGGGAGGGTTATAACCCCTGTCAGAATTTTTTTCACCATCTGTGTCCCATTGCAGAGATTTTTCTTCGCTTCCTGTCCCATAGCCAAACAGGAAGTGATAGGAAATTCCTGCAAATTAAGGGAATTTCTTGGGGACCCCCATGTCACCAGAACTAGTGACCCGATTGGGAGATTTGTCCTCTATTACTTTTCTGAGGACAACCCAAAATGTAGGATTTTCTTTCACTTTCAATGATAATGATGAACAGGACCAATAGAGAGGGTGAATCTCCCTAATGGGGCCCCAGAACGCAATAAAAACTGACAGGTGTTCTAATCCCTCTCCACTATCCAAAACAAAAATAGTTTTTCGTTTAGGTATACTTTAAGCTATTCAGTGCTTTGCACTGATAAAAGTGGAGAGGATGTCAAGCTAATGCATGTCCAATTGCTGTATAAATTGCTACAGTGCTACATGGGTAATTGTCTGGATCAAACAGATTGCAACAAAAAAAGTTTAATACTGTCAACGATCCCCAGCAATCTCATGCCACAATATAAAGTCTGGTTTAAAATGTTGATTTGATCACAAAAACATAATGTGCTAGATACTTATAATTTAGTGTGATGTAAAATCTAGTACATTTAAAGTAGAACTAAAGGCAAACTTTTTTGTAAAAAAAGGAAAGTAAGGGAGGGTTATAACCCCTGTCAGTTTTGTGGGGGTTTTTTGCCACCTGTGTCCCATTTGGGAGATTTCACTTCACTTCCTGTCCAATATCCAAAACAGGAAGTCAAAGTAAATTCCTCTAAAGTGATGGAAAGCCTTTCTATGACCAGGCTCATCAGAACTATTGTATTTAATTTTTAGGGACTCATTAATAAAATGGAATGTGGAATAGTACCACTGGATTGGCGCAGGGCGAACGTGGTGCCTATATTTAAAAAGGGAACAAAGTCTTTACTAAGTAACTATAGACCTGTTAGTTTAACTTCTATAGTCGGGAAGATACTGGAGAGATTAATAAAAGACCACATAGACGAGTTCTTGCTGGAAAAAAACATTTTAAGCAACAGACAGCATGGGTTCATGAAAGACAGAAGTTGTCAGACAAACCTGATTTCTTTTTATGAAGAGGTAAGTAAAACCTTGGACCAGAGGGGTGGCGGTGGACGTGGTATACTTGGATTTTGCAAAAGTGTTCGATACAGTTCCCCACACACGGCTCATGTGTAAGGTAAGGTCTACAGGTTTGGAAATATAGGTTTGTAAATGGATAGAAAACTGGCAAAAAGACAGAATTCAGAGAGTAGTGGTTAATGATTCTTACTCTGAATGGTCTAAGGTTATCAGTGGTGTACCCCAAGGTTCAGTGCTGGGACCCTTACTTTTTAATATCTTTATAAATGATATTGGGTCTGGGATCAAAAGTAACATTTCTGTCTTTGCAGATGACACCAAGCTATGCAGTGGAGGTCTCCAATTTACAGGAGGTCTCCAATTTACAAGCCGATCTCAATGCACTGTCTAATTGGGCGACTATGTGGCAGATGAGGTTTAATGTTGATAAATGTAAAGTTATGCACTTGCGGGGCTAAGAATATGCATGCATCATACATGCTAGGGGGAGTACAACTGGGGGAATGCAATGCAATGCCAAGCTGCGGTTTCAAACACGAGCAAAGTCCTTTCTTGTATTAAGAGAGGTATGGACTACAGAGAGAGAGAGAGATCATTTTGCACCTGTACAAATCATTAGTAAGACCTCATCTGGAATATGCAGTTCAGTTTTGGGCACCAGTTCTCAAAAAGGATATCGGGGAACTGGAGAAAGTGCAGAGAGGGCAACCAAACTGATAAAAGGCATGGAGGAGCTCAGCTATGAGGAATGATTAGAGGAACTGAATGTATTCACTCTTGAGAAGAGGAGAATACGGGGGGATATGATCAACATGTACAAATATATAAGGGGTCCATATAGTGAACTTGGTGTTGAGTTATTCACTTTACGGTCAACACAGAGGACAAGGGGGCACTCTTTACATCTAGAGGAAAAGAGATTTCATCTCCAAATACGGAAAGCTTTCTTCACAGTAAGAGCTGTGAAAATATGGAATAGAGGTGGTTCTGGCTAACTCAGTAGATTGCTTTAAGAAAGGCCTGGATACTTTCCTAAATGTACATAATATAACTGGGTACTAACATTTATAGGTAAAGTTGATCCAGGGAAAATCCGATTGCCTCTCGGGGGATCAGGAAGTGATTTCTTTTCCCTGCTGTGGCAGATTGGAGCATGCTCTTTTGGGTTTTTTTTTTGCCTTCCTCTGGATCAACTGTGGGTATAGAATGGGGTATATTGGATTGTACGATATTTTTTTTTTTTTTTATTTATTATTTCTTTTTTTTATGGTTGAACTGGATGGACTTGTGTCTTTTTTCGGCCTAGCTAACTATGTAACTATGTAACTATGTAACTAGTGTGGGCTATTGGAAGATTTCCCCTCTATTCCTGTTCTGGTGATAACCCAAATTTTAGGATTTTCTTTCACTTTCAACCTTGGCAATAAATGTCCAATAAATCAAATAAATGGCAATAAATTGAAAGAGTGAATCTCCCTAATTGGGGTACAGACAGCAATAGAAACCTGACAGCTGTTCTTATCCCTCTATACACTATCCAAACTAAAGATTTTGCCTTGAGTTATACTTTAAGAAAAAAATACTGTAGCCTGAAAACCCCTCACACTACTGCACAGAGCAGTGCATGTTCTGAACTAAAGTATACTAAAGTAAAAACGCAAGTAAAATAAGCACACATCCTAGAAAATAAACAGAGGAAACTGACAGTAAATATTTGCTTTGGAACGGAAGCATGTCTCACAGAAAGCACTGTAATATCATTTTAGTTGTTTTGCATTTTTTATAACTGAATTAACCAAAGAGGTTTCAATGTTTTAACTTTAACATTTTAACACATAATGGGGAGCTCAAAGCAGAAATAGTTGTAGCAGGCAGACATTTTTATGTGCAGTATTAGGCTACTAAAGCAAGGTTTGAATAGAATTAAATCTAATAAAAAAACAAAAAAAGACAAAACCTCTCTGACTCCCTTTTCTCTGGGTCCAAAAAAAATGAGGTTGTTTCTTAACCGCTTGTCACTCATGTATGCATATGTGTGGCGGTAAAGAGGTGGGCTTTAATGCTCACACACGGCACATATGTGCTTATGGGCGGCATAGGTTTCTGTGATGACAGTGTGCTTACTGTGCGCTTCCACCACAGAGACCGAGCTGTCAAAGAGATCTCCTGATCTGTACTAATAATTGGGAACCAACAGGATCGGCTCTTGATCATGTGACCACTATAACAGCCAATGCCAGTTGCATGCCTCCCAATTTTTTGAGATGGGAACGAGGAACACATTAGCAAAAGTATGTAGGGCTAGGACACACCCCTTGCCATGGCCCCTTTAAAGAGAATTATACAAAAATAGTTATTAGTTAAACCCACAAATGCTTTTTTTTTAACCACTACTATTCCTTTATAATGGCTTTTGAAACTTACAAATGCAGCAATTTAGAAATTGGATAAAATGTTTAGTACTGTGAAACACTTTTTTAAAGATAAATAGTGCATTTTATATACAACTACATGAAACAGACCAAAATGAAGGACAATAAGGAGGAAAGAGGGACTTTGTTCCTAATCAGGGACAGTCTCGAAATCAGGGACAGTTGAGGAGCAATGCAGTTGTCACATGATTAGGTAAACCTTCCTGCCTCAGGCTGACTTTTAAAAGACAAAGAGATATCAGCCCATGATGTCCTACAGCCAACTCCCCACTGCACATGTGCAAGGCATGGCAGTGCTATGGGACTGGTCCTGCAACCATCTGGGACATGCAACATGTCCCAGGAGCATGGGGGGCTTCCTAAGCAGACATTTTATTCAAGGCAAAAATTAAGGAAGTGGGTACTTGTCAAACAAAAAAGATTTGCTTTACCATTTCAGCAAACAGATGCTGTTATGTAAATGGTCTGCATGACTAAAGAAGATAAAGTGGATGTATCTTCAGTAGGGATGGGCCCGGTGCTCGATGCGAACCCATGTTCGCATCGAGCACCGGGTGTTCGCTCGCTCAGCGAGCCCAGAACTATTTTGGCCGCTCGCATCACGTTCGTGTGATGCGAGCGGCCCCGCAATGCATTGCGGCCGGCGCAGTGCATTGCTGGCTGATGATTGGCCAAGCATGCACTGTGACCCCGCATGCTTGGCCAATCACAGCGCCGGAAACTCGAAGAGCCATAATTGGCTACAGGCAGGACGCCTGTAGCCAATTACAGCTCAGGGGCTTTAGTACACGCCCCCTCTTATAAAAGGCCGCCACGCCGTCTGCGCCGGTCACATGCTGTTCCGGCGTAGATAGAGCAGGATCGTTCTGTGTCACTCTGCTGGATTTAGTTAGAGAGATTTACTTAGAGAGATTGAGTTAGATAGATTCATTTAGAAAGATTGATTTAGAAAGAGGGGCTTGTAGTGTGTTCGTGGCAGGCAGGCACTGGCAGCAAACAGAGCTCCTATATTTTGTTCCCAGAAGCACCTATAGGACTTGTAGTGTGTTCGTGGCAGGCAGGCAGAGCTCCTATATTTTGTTCCCAGAAGCACCTATAGGACTTGTAGTGTGTTCGTGGCAGGCAGGCAGAGCTCCTATATTTTGTTCCCAGAAGCACCTATAGGACTTGAAGTGTGTTAGTCCCATCACACAGACCTATATTTTCTTCCCAGAAGCACCCATAGGACTTGAAGTGTGTTAGTCCCATCACACAGAGATCCTATATTTTCTTCCCCAGAAGCACCCATAGGACTTGAAGTGTGTTAGTCCCATCACACAGACCTATATTTTCTTCCCAGAAGCACCCATAGGACTTGAAGTGTGTTAGTCCCATCACACAGAGATCCTATATTTTGTTCCCAGAAGCACCTATAGGACTTGAAGTGTGTTAGTCCCATCACACAGAAATCCTATATTTTCTCTCCAGAAGCACCTATAGGACTTGAAGTGTGTTAGTCCCATCACACAGACCTATATTTTCTTCCCAGAAGCACCCATAGGACTTGAAGTGTGTTAGTCCCATCACACAGAGATCCTATATTTTGTTCCCAGAAGCACCTATAGGACTTGAAGTGTGTTAGTCCCATCACACAGACCTATATTTTCTTCCCAGAAGCACCCATAGGACTTGAAGTGTGTTAGTCCCATCACACAGAGATCCTATATTTTCCCAGAAGCACCTATAGGACTTGAAGTGTGTTAGTCACATCACACAGACCTATATTTTCTTCCCAGAAGCACCCATAGGACTTGAAGTGTGTTAGTCCCATCACACAGAAATCCTATATTTTCTCTCCAGAAGCACCTATAGGACTTGAAGTGTGTTAGTCCCATCACACAGACCTATATTTTCTTCCCAGAAGCACCCATAGGACTTGAAGTGTGTTAGTCCCATCACACAGAGATCCTATATTTTTTTCCCAGAAGCACCTATAGGACTTGAAGTGTGTTAGTCCCATCACACAGACCTATATTTTGTTCCCAGAAGCACCCATAGGACTTATAGTGTGTTAGTCCCATCACACAGAGATCATATATTTTGTTCCCAGAGGCACCTATAGGACTTGAAGTGTGTTAGTCCCATCACACAGACCTATATTTTCTTCCCAGAAGCACCCATAGGACTTGAAGTGTGTTAGTCCCATCACACAGAGATCCTATATTTTGTTCCCAGAAGCACCTATAGGACTTGAAGTGTGTTAGTCCCATCACACAGACCTATATTTTCTTCCCAGAAGCACCCATAGGACTTGAAGTGTGTTAGTCCCATCACACAGAGATCCTATATTTTGTTCCCAGAAGCACCTATAGGACTTGAAGTGTGTTAGTCCCATCACACAGACCTATATTTTCTTCCCAGAAGCACCCATAGGACTTGAAGTGTGTTAGTCCCATCACACAGAGATCCTATATTTTGTTCCCAGAAGCACCTATAGGACTTGAAGTGTGTTAGTCCCATCACACAGAGATCCTCTATTTTCTTTGCAGAAGCACCCATAGGACTTCTAGTGTGTTAGTGGCATCACACAGAGCTCCTATATTGTCTTCTCAGCAGCACCCACAGGACTTCTAGTGTGTTAGTGGCATCACACAGAGCTCCTCTATTTTCTTTGCAGAAGCACCCATAGGACTTCTAGTGTGTTAGTGGCATCACACAGAGCTCCTATATTGTCTTCTCAGCAGCACCCACAGGACTTCTAGTGTGTTAGTGGCATCACACAGAGCTCCTCTATTTTCTTTGCAGAAGCACCCATAGGACTTCTAGTGTGTTAGTGGCATCACACAGAGCTCCTATATTGTCTTCTCAGCAGCACCCACAGGACTTCTAGTGTGTTAGTGGCATCACACAGAGCTCCTCTATTTTCTTTGCAGAAGCACCCATAGGACTTCTAGTGTGTTAGTGGCATCACACAGAGCTCCTATATTTTCTTCTCAGCAGCACCCACAGGACTACCGACTACAATGGCTGGAAGACCGCCAAGGGGAGGCAGAGCGTGCAGAGCCAAGAACACAGGGCAGGCAGGCTCTGTTTCTAGTGGCCGTGGCCGTGGACGTGGTCGTGCATCGTCATCAGCACGTGGCCATGGGACACGCGCGTCTTTGTTTTCGGCAGCTGGACATGTGGAGCCGCATCATGCTGAAGGCTTGGTAGAATGGATGACCAAGCCCTCCTCATCCTCCTCATCCTCTCTCACCCAGGCTCAGGGTACTGGCAGAGCAGCTGCCAACGCGTACTCAATGGCATCATCAGCCACCCCTTCCCTAGACCCACCATGTCCTCCTGAGGAGTCCCCCGAACTCTTTGAGCACAGTGTTGGGTACATGCTCCAGGAGGATGCCCAACGATTCGAAGGCTCGGATGATGATACCCAGCTTGAGGAATCTGGCAGTACTGTTCCACCAGCTGCAGCTTACTGCCAGGTTTGCTCTAGTGGTGAAGAGGGAGGGGATGATGAGGTCACTGACTCCACGTGGGTGCCTGAAGGGAGAGAGGATGAGGAGGAGGACGAGGAGGAGGAGGATGCGGCGTCACATGTCCAACGAGGCAGGATGCCCCCTGGAGGCCAGGTAGAGGCCAGCACAGCAACTGTACCACACCGCAGAGCTCCGCCTGTGCAGGGCGCTGCCTCTGCACGTTATCAGAAAAGTTCTTTGGTGTGGGCCTTTTTTGAGACGAGTGCATCAGATCGCACCACTGCTATTTGCAATATTTGTCTCAAGCGTATCTCGCGTGGCCAAAACATCAGCCGCTTGGGCACCACAAGCATGACCAGACATATGTCGACCTGCCATGCAGCTCGTTGGCAGGCACACATAAAAGACCCACACCAAAGAACTAAGCGGACCTCTCCTTGCTCCTCATCAGCTGGGATCTCCATCCCCACTACACCTTCAGTCCTCTCTGAAAGCTGCTCTGAGAGGACTGAAGGTGTAGAATTAGGTGTGTCACAACCAAGTACTTGCAGTACACCGACGTCCGATTGCAGCAGGCAAATTTCCCTGCCCCAGATGCTGGACCGTAGAAAGAAGTACACTCCCAGCCATCCACATGCCCAGCGGTTGAATGCTAGCTTGGCTAAATTGCTAGCACTTCAACTGCTGCCTTTTCAGTTGGTAGACTCGGCCCCCTTCCGTGAGTTTGTTCAATGTGCGGTTCCTCAGTGGCAGGTTCCCAAACGCCACTTTTTCTCACGGAAGGCGATTCCGTCTCTCTACCGGCATGTGGAAGGCAATGTCCATGCCTCGCTGGACAGGGCGGTCAGCGGTAAGGTGCATATTACCGCTGACTCATGGTCCAGCAGGCATGGACAGGGACGGTACCTTTCTTTCACGGCCCATTGGGTCACTCTATTGGCAGCTGGGAGGGATGCAGGACAAGGTGCAGTAGTTTTGGAGGTTGTTCCGCCACCACGCCTCCAAAACGCTACTACTGCTACTGGTTGTGACACACCTCTCTCCTCCACCCCCTCCTCTTCTTCTTCCTCCAGTGCTCTGTCCTTGGAACCAGCGGTGCTCCGTAGGCGTACAAGGGGCTACGCAAGTACGCAGGCAAAAAGATGCCATGCCGTGCTTGCGCTGGTGTGTTTGGGGGACAGGAGCCACACTGGGCCAGAGGTTCTGGCAGCTCTGCAGGGGCAGGCCGAGAGGTGGTTGACGCCACGTCAGCTTAAGCCAGGAATGGTCGTTTCTGACAATGGCACCAACCTCCTCTCCGCCCTGCGACAGGGGCAGCTCACCCATGTGCCCTGCATGGCTCACGTCCTCAACCTGGTGGTGCAGCGGTTCTTGGGCAGGTTCCCAGGCTTACAGGATGTCCTGAGGCAGGCCAGGAAAGTCTGTGTGCATTTCCGCCGATCTTATAATGCCAGTGCTCGGCTGACTGAGCTGCAAAAGGAGCTGAACCTGCCCAAGAACCGCCTAATATGTGACATGCCCACCAGGTGGAACTCAACGTTGGCCATGCTGCAGCGACTGCACACGCAGCAGAGGGCCATCAATGAGTACCTTTGCGACTACGGCACCAGGACAGGGTCAGGGGAGCTTGGTTTTTTTTCCCCACGTCAGTGGAGCATGATCAGGGATGCATGCACTGTCCTCTCACCATTTGAGGAGGCCACGAGGATGGTGAGCAGTGACAGTGCATGCATCAGTGACACTGTCCCTCTTGTCCACCTGTTGGAGCATACGCTGCGTGGGATAATGGACAGGGCACTTGAGGCAGAACAGAGGCAGGAAGAGGAGGACTTCCTTGCCTCTCAAGGCCCCCTTTATCCGGACAGTGTTCCTTCTGTCCCACCCATCACACAGGAAGAGGATGAGGAGGAGGAGGAGGAGGAGGAGGAGGATTGTGTGAGCATGGAGGTGGAGCCTGGCACTCAGCATCAGCAGCAGCAGTCTTTTAGGGATGATGTACAGTCCCAACAAACCAGTGGACTTGTACGTGGCTGGGAGGAGGTGGCTGGCGATCATGTCATCCTCAGTGACCCAGAAGACTCCGGACCGAATGCCTCAGCTAACCTACGCTGCATGGCCTCCCTGATCCTGCAAAGCCTGCGGAAGGATCCTCGTGTTCTTCGGGTCAAGGAGAGGGACCATTACTGGCTGGCCACTCTCCTTGATCCGCGGTACAAGGGTAAGGTTGCGGACCTTATCTTGCCGTTGCAGAGGGAGCAGAGGATGAGACATCTCAGGGAGGCCTTGCAGAAAGGTCTGTGCAACGCGTTCCCACAAACTGGGAGGTTACAAACTCCTGGTCCTGGGCGACGAGTTGCTGAGGCTTCGGTCAGTAGCAGAAGGAGCGGTGGGGAAGGTGGACGTCTGACCGATGCGTTCAGACAATTTTTTAGTCCGCAGCCCCAAGGTATGATCGGTTCCAGCAACCATCGCCAGCGTCTGATATACATGGTGCAGGAATACCTTGGGGCAAGGTCAGACTTGGACACCTTTCCCACCGAAAATCCTCTGGCTTACTGGGTCCTGAGGATGGATCACTGGCCAGAGCTTGCACAGTATGCAATTGAGCTACTGGCCTGTCCTGCCTCCAGCGTTCTTTCCGAACGCACATTCAGTGCTGCTGGAGGATTTGTCACCGATCATAGGGTGCGCCTGTCCACCGCCTCGGTTGATCGACTGACCTTCATCAAAATGAATCAGTCTTGGATCACCACCAGCTACCAGGCACCTGAGGCGGATATAACCGAATAATTTTTAATGTCACATCCCTTCAAGACTGCCTATGCTGATGCTGAGTGACTGTCCTCTTATGTTCACTGACTATCCTCTTCCTCCTCCTCAATGATCCATGCCACCACACCAGTGCCTAAGGCACAATTTTTCAGCCCCTGTTTAACAGGGGCGTGTACATACAATTTTTTAAAAAAATGCTTCGCAACACGTGTGACTGCTGTGCTCCAAGTACAGTATATGTGAGGGGGTTGCAGTGTTGTGGCACCAGCACCAGTGCCTAAGGCACAATTTTTCAGCCCCTGTTTAACAGGGGCGTGTACTTACAATTTTTTAAAAAAATGCTTCGCAACACGTGTGACTGCTGTGCTCCAAGTACAGTATCTGTGAGGGGTTGCAGTGTTGTGGCACCAGCACCAGTGCCTAAGGCACAATTTTTCAGCCCCTGTTTAACAGGGGCGTGTACATACAATTTTTATAAAAAAATGCTTCGCAACACGTGTGACTGCTGTGCTCCAAGTACAGTATCTGTGAGGGGTTGCAGTGTTGTGGCACCAGCACCAGTGCCTAAGGCACAATTTTTCAGCCCCTGTTTAACAGGGGCGTGTACTTACAATTTTTTAAAAAAATGCTTCGCAACACGTGTGACTGCTGTGCTCCAAGTACAGTATCTGTGAGGGGTTGCAGTGTTGTGGCACCAGCACCAGTGCCTAAGGCACAATTTTTCAGCCCCTGTTTAACAGGGGCGTGTACTTACAATTTTTAAAAAAAATGCTTCGCAACACGTGTGACTGCTGTGCTCCAAGTACAGTATCTGTGAGGGGTTGCAGTGTTGTGGCACCAGCACCAGTGCCTAAGGCACAATTTTTCAGCCCCTGTTTAACAGGGGCGTGTACTTACAATTTTTTAAAAAAATGCTTCGCAACACGTGTGACTGCTGTGCTCCAAGTACAGTATCTGTGAGGGGTTGCAGTGTTGTGGCACCAGCACCAGTGCCTAAGGCACAATTTTTCAGCCCCTGTTTAACAGGGGCGTGTACTTACAATTTTTTTAAAAAAAATGCTTCGCAACACGTGTGACTGCTGTGCTCCAAGTACAGTATCTGTGAGGGGTTGCAGTGTTGTGGCACCAGCACCAGTGCCTAAGGCACAATTTTTCAGCCCCTGTTTAACAGGGGCGGGTAATTACAAATCTTGATCTAATAGTTCACAGCAGGGCCCATTCCTGCGCCCACCAAGAGTAACTATGAGGGCCTACAGTCTTGTGGCAACACCGTCCACCACCACCGCCAAAGGCCCAATTTTTCTGCCCTGTTCATCAGGTGCTTGCAATTACAAATATTGATCTAATAACTCACAGCAGGGCCCATTCCTGCGCCCACCAAGAGTAACTGTGAGAGCTTACAGTCTTGTGGCAACACCGTCCACCACCACCGCCAAAGGCCCAAATTTTCTGCCCTGTTCATCAGGTGCTTGCAATTACAAATCTTGATCTAATAACTCACAGCAGGGCCCATTCCTGCGCCCACCAAGAGTAACTGTGAGAGCTTACAGTCTTGTGGCAACACCGTCCACCACCACCACCACCACCCCCAATTTTTCTGCCCTGTTCAACAGGTGCATGCAATTACAAATCTTGATCTATTAACTCACAGCAGGGCCCATTCCTGTGCCCACCAGTCTTGTGGCTACACCAACATCTAATAGGGCAAATTTCTGCAGAGTATATACGCCAGGCCCCTACTTTCAAACATCCAACTTACAAACGACTCCTACTTGCAAATGGAAAGAGAAAACAGGAAGTGAGAGGAAATCTACCCCTAGGAAGGGAAATTCTATCCTGTTAGATTTAATTTGGGAAAAAGGTATCTCCTCTCTACTGATACTTTATCACCAATCCTTGTTTCAATTAAAACCCCACTTTTTCCAAAAACATTTGTCATTGGGACGGAAAGTGAGGTGACATGTTCTGAACAGATGTGCAAAGACAGCAAATGTTACAGGGGTGATAACCCCTCCCTATGTTCTCCAAAAAGCTTAAAAATAGATTTTTTGGGGATGGAGCTACGCTTCATAATGTACCTGTTCAGATTCTACTTAAGAACAAACCTAAAGCCGCAAGTGGTTTTAAATGGCTTCTTTTTTTCCTTTACAAATGTCATTTTGTGCAAGGACAGTTCTAAACACGGGAAACACATGCCACTTCACAGGCATACTTTAGACACCCCCCAGGTACCATATTTAAAGGAAAATTTCACTTTTTTTTTTCACTTTATGCATCATTAAAATGACTGCTCCCGAAAAAACGTTAGTTTTTAAAAGTTCTTTTTGCATTGATATATGTCCCCTGGGGCAGGACCCGGGTCCCCAAACCTGTTTTATGACATTAACATGCATATTGGCCGTTGTAATTAGCACTTTTGATTTCGAACGTTCGCGTCCATTATAACGTATAGGGTTCGAAAATTCGCGCGAACTTTCGGTCCGTTCGAAGGTTCTGGTGCGAACCGAACCCGGGGGTGTTCGGCTCATCCCTAATCTTCAGTAGTTTCCCAAAGCTGGAACCTCTAAACTACTGTAAATTAGGATTTTTGTACAGTGGCATTCTCTCAGTTCTGCCCATTGAAAGCTACATACAAACATTAGATTGCAGTTGGACAAGATGTGACCGCCAACAGATGTGCAAGCATAGGCCTATAAGGGAAGAAGGAGGCACTGTTTAGAACCCCCCTCCCAAGAGCTACCTTTCCGTACAAAACAGCAGTGGTTTGGTAGTTAAATCTCACTTAGCTGATCAATTCTTCCTGAGAAATTTCCAACAGCAGGTTGTTGGTAAGGTCACAGGGTGCTTACAGAGATCATCACTGAGCCGCTGCTGCCACAGGAAACAGGGCAGCGGCGCCGAAACTGACAGGCTCTGTGAAGGGACACAGGCAGAACCGCAGCTGCCAGGCATTTTCACCCCTTCTTCTCCTCCTATAACCCCTCACAGATATAGGATATATCTGTGAGGGGTTATAGGAATATGATATCAGGAATAGGATAGTCAGCATAGGCAGTCTTCAAGGGATCCCACATCCATCCGAATTCAATCAGTTACATCATCATCAGGTGCTTGATAGCTGCTGATCCAAGACAGGCTCACATTCATAAAAATTAATCAATCAACAGAGTCTGTGGACAGGCGCACTCTATGATCCGTTACAAACTCTCCAGCAGCACTGAATGTTTGTTCGGAAAGAACACTGGATGCAGGACAGGCCAGTAGCTCAATTGCATATTGAGCAAGTTCTGGCCAGTGGTCCATCCTCAAGACCCAGTAACCCAGTGGATGCTCTGTTGGAAAGGTCTCCAAGTCTGCTCTTGCCCCTAGATATTCCTGCACCATGTAATGCAGACGCTGGCGACGGTTGCTTAAAGCGATCAGACCTTGGCGTGAGGAATGAAAAATTGATAAAAGGCATCGGCCAGCCAGCCTCTGACTGAATGAAGCCTCAGCAACACGTTGTCCAGCACCAGGAAATTGTAACCTCCCAGGGACTGGAAATGCGTTGCACAAACCTTTCTTCAAGGCCTCCTAAAGATGTTTCATCCTTTGCTCCCTCTGTGAAGGCAGGATGAGTTCTGCAACCTTACCCTTGTAACGTGGATCAAGAAGGGTTGCCAGCCAGTAATGATCCCTCTCCTTGATACCACGAATCCTAGGGTCTTTTCGCAGGCTTTGCAGAATCAAGGAGGCCATGCAGCGTAAGTTTGCAGAGGCATTTGATTCTGAGTCCTCTGGGTCACTACGGATCACAAATGAGGCGGTTGATGGGCAGGTTGCATTCCCTTTCAATGTCAGCCAGCCGAGCACTGGCATTGTATGACCGGTGGAAATGATCACAGACTTTTCTGGCCTACCTCAGGAGATCCTGTAAGCCTGGGTACCTGCTCAAGAACCGCTGCATCACCAAATTCAAGACGTGTGTCAAACACGGAACATGGGTCAAGTGTCCCTGTCGAAGGGCAGAGAGAAGGTTGGTGCCATTGTCGCATACAACCATTCCTGGCTGAAGCTGGCGTGGCGTCAACCACCTCTGAGCCTGCCCCTGCAGAGCTGATATAATCTCTGCCCCAGTGTGGCTCCTGTCCCCTAAGCAGACCAACTCAAACACTGCATGGCATCTTTTTGCCTGACTGCTTGCATAGTCCCTTGAACACTTCAGAGGACAAATCTGCAGAAGAGGCCATAGAGGAAGAAGAGGGGGTGGAGGAGAGAGCTGTGGCAGAATCACCACTATCATTTTGGAGGCGTGGTGGGGAACAAGCTCCAACAATACTGAACCCTGTCTTGCATCCTTCCCAGCTGCCAGCAGATTTACCCAGTGCGCCCTGAAGGAAAGGTAACATCCCTGCCCATGCCTGCAGGACCATGAGTCAGCGGTAATATGCACCTTACTGCTGACCGCCCTGTCCAACGAGGCCAAAACATTGCCTTCCACATGCTGGTAGAGAGCCGGAATGGCCTTCTGTGAAAATAAATGGCGTTTTGGAACCTGCCACTGAGGTTTACCACATTCCACAAATTCACGAAAGGGGACAGAGTCTACCAGCTGAAAAGGCAGCAGTTGCAGTGCTAGTAATTTGGCCAAGCTAGCATTTGAATAATGAGCATGTGGATAGCTGGGACCAAATTTCTTTTTATGGTTCAGCAACTGGTGTTTTGCAGCTATCACACCTCCAAGTCACTTTGGATAAGTCTCTATGAGCTTGCCACATCTTACCACTGGGATTTTTGCCCATTCCTCCTGTCAAAGATAGATTTTCTATTGGATTGGGGTCTGGGCTTTGACTATCCCTGTATTTAGCACCATCCATCTTTCCCTCAACTCTGACCAGTTTCCCAGTCCTGACTGCTGAAAAACATCCCCACAGCATGATGCTGCCACCACCATGTTTCACTGTGGGGATGGTGTTCTTTGGGTGATGTGTTGGGTTTGCGCCAGACATTAGTCTCAACAGACCAGAGCACCTTCCTCCATATGTTTTGGGAGTCTCCCACATGCCTTTTCGCAAACTCAAAACGTGCCATTTTGTTTTTTGCTTAAAGTAATGGCTTTCTTTTGACCACTCTGCCATAAAGCCCAACTATATAGAGCGTACGGCGTATTGTCATCCTATGTACAGATACTCCAGTCTTTGCTGTGGAACTCTGCAGCTCCTCCAGGGTTACCTTAGAGACTGCCTCTCTGATTAATGCCCTCCTTGCCCGGTCTGTTAGATTTGGTGTGCGGCCATCTCTTGGTACGTTTGCTGTTTGTGCTGTGTTCTTTCCATTTGGTTATGATAGATTTGATGGTGCTCCTAGGGATCCTCAAAGATTTGGATATTTTTTTATAACCTTATCCTGACTTGTACTTCTCAACAACATTGTCCCTTGCTTGTTTGGAGAGTTCCTTGGTCTTCATGGCAGTTTTTGGTTAGTGGTGCCTCTTGCTTAGGTGTTGCAGCCTTGAGGCCTTTTCTGGGGGATGTATATGTAATGACAGATCATGTGACACTTAGATTGCACACAGGTGGACATCATTTCACTAATTATGTGACTTCTGAAGGTAATTGGTACCCGAGCTTTTTATGGGCTTCATAACAAAGGGGGTGAATACATACGCACATGCCAATTTATCATTTTTTTATTTCTGAAAAATAGTTTTATGTATATATTTTTCTAATTTTACTTTACCAACTTAGACTATTGTGTTCTGATCCATCACATATAATTCAGATTTTAAAAAAAACATTGAACTAAAGGCTGTAGTGTAACAAAATAGGTAAAAAGCCAAGGGGGTGAATACTCTTGCAAGGCAATGTGTGTGTGTATATATATATATATATATATATATATATATATATATATATATATATATATATATATATATATAACCTATATCTCTCAAATGCACTGCCACTAACTGAATAACCTGACCTGCCTCCTTAATGTAACTCAAGCTATCTCTCTGTCCACGCCAACAACACTACACAGGGTCGCCGTGTAAGCTGCCTTATATAGTGTGGGGCGTGGACTTAGTCCCCCTGAGCCATGATTGGCCAAAGCATGCAGGTCAGGTGCATGCTTTGGCCAATCATCATACAGCAATGCACTGCGATCTTGCAGTGCATTATGGGGCGTTCTGCGGCACTCAAATTTTGCAGCGAACGCCCCATAATGTTCACTGTTCTCCGAACAGGCGAACACCCGATGTTCGACCCGAACATCAAGCTCATCCCTAATCAACATGTATAAATACATAAGTAGTCCATATAGTGAACTTGGTGTTGAGGTCTTCACTTTAAGGTCATCAGAGGACAAGGGGCATGTCTGGAGGGAAAGAGATTTAATCGCCAAAGACAAGATTTTGTCACAGTAAGGCTACTTTCACACTGGGGCGTTGGGGGCGCTGGCGGTAAAGCGGCGCTATATTTAGCGCCGCTTTACCGTCGTTTTAGCGGCGCATTTCGGCCGATAGCGGGGTGGTTTTACCCCCCGCGAGCGGCCGAAAAAGGGTGCAGCAGCGTTTTGCGGGCGGGTTCGGAGCGCTGCCCCATTGTTTTCAATGGGAACGGGCGCTATAGGAGCGGTAAATATACCGCTCCTACAGCGAGCCAAAGATGCGGCTTGCAGGACATTTTCCAGCGTCCTGCAAGCGCACCGCTTTCGGGCCGGTTTGCAGGCGCTATTTTTAGCGCAATAACGCCTGCAAACCGCCCCAGTGTGAAAGGGGCCTAAGAGATGTGGAATAGACTCCCTAAAGAACTGGTTCTGGCCAAATCAGTAGATTGCTTTAAAAATGACCTGGATTCTTTCCTAAATGTGTAAATTTATAGGTAACGATGAGATTGCGTCTCGGGGGGAACAGGAAGGAATTGTTTTCCCTGCTGGAGCAAATTGGATCATGCTTTGCTGTTTTTTTTTTTGCCTTGCCTAATATTTTTTCCCTTTCGTTGGTTGAACTAGATGGACTTGTGTCTTTTTTTTTCTTCCAACCAGACTAACTATGTAAATTATAACAATGTATGTCGCATGGTCAGGGTTCCCCAGAGTCTACAGATCTTCCTGTTCTAGTTTCAGGGAAAAGAGGTGATTTATATCTGCCTGCTAGCTGGGCTTACAAATGCAGCATGCTGCCATTAACAGACCACATCCCTGTTTCTTGGGTTTCGTTATGTGTTAAAACTTTTAAAATCCAGCCTTACATTCTATCTTGCATAGTATATTTAGGTTTGTGCATATGTCCTTCAAGAATGTGGGTTTATTATATTGTTTTGAGGTTATACCCTGTCATCCTATAAAGTGGTTAAATTGTGTTGTCCTCCAGAAATCCAGTAGAGGCTTCTGTGCTGCTCATTGCACATTGTACGTTTCTCAGGGTGTGCATTAGAAGCTGCAGCAAGTCAAATAAACCTTGCTTGGCAGGAAGACATCCATCATCTAGTTCTTTCCTCCCAAGCCTTACTGTCCCTAGGCCACCTCCTTTTATTAATTGGAAGTTCGTTCTTTCAGTCATTAAGGCACAGCATGACGTGTGGGTTTTTCTGCAGCTTCTTGTTTTCAGGAAGCCATGTACTATGCTGGCAATGACACCAGCCATGATCTGCTTGCGTAGTATAAAGAAGCACAAAGGCCCAGTGATGTCACTGGGCCTTAAATAAGGTATGTAATGAAAATAGGTTTTATTTTCTAATTACATTACCATATTGATGAGAGGGAAAATGAGGAACCAGGGAAGGCAAAATCTAAGCAGATTAAACCTCAGCATTAAATGTCAAAATTACATCCTTCAATTCCTATTTGTCATAATGTAAGGCTTACTGATTCTGTTTTGAATTTAACCACTTGCCTACCAGGCACGAACACCCCCTTCCTGACCAAGCCATTTTTCAGCTTTCAGCGCTGTTGCCTTTTGAATAACAATTGCGCAATCATGCAACGCTGTACCCAAATAACATTTTTTCCCCACAGATAGAGCTTTATTTTGGTGGTATTTGATCAGCTCTGCGTTTTTTATTTCTTGCGCTATAAACAAAAGAAGAGGGACAAGTTTGAAAAAACACAATATTTTTTATTTTTTATTATAATAAATATCCAATTTTTTTTTAACCGCTTCCCGACCGACGCACGCCGATGTACGTCGGCAGAATGGCACGGACAGGCATAAGGGCTTAGATATAAGTCCCTTTTTAAATGGCGCCGTGCCATCGGGAGCGGCGCGCTCCCGCGCCGTTCGGGGCCCCCGTGAGGCCGGTCGCAGGTCCCGCGGACTCGATCGCCACGGGGACACCCGCGATCGTCTCACGGGAAGGCTGAACGGGGAGATGCAGAAATAAACAGCATCTCCCCGTTCTGCCTAGCAACTAGTGACGCCGATCTCTGCTCCCTGTGATTGGAGCAGAGATCAGCATTCACTAGCTGACAGCCACTCCCCCCCCCCACAGTAAGAAACACACCCCTAGGCATACTTAACCCCTACACTGCCACCTAGTGGTTAACCCCTTCACTGCCAGTGTCATTTATACAGGAATCAATGCATTTAAATAGCATTGATTGCTGTATAAATGACAATGGTCCCAAAAATGTGTCAAAAATGTCTGATGTGTCCGCCATAATGTCACATTCACAATAAAAATCGCTGATCGCCGCCATTACTAATAAAAAAAAAATTATTAATAAAAATGCTATAAAACTATCCCCTATCTTGTAAATGCTATAACTTCTGCGCAAACCAATCAATAATCGCTTATTGCGATTTTTTTTACCAAAAATATGTAGAAGAATACGTATCGGCCTAAACTGAGGAAAAAAAAATGTTTTATATATTTTTGGGGGATATTTATTATAGCAAAAAATAAAAAAGAATAAGTTTTTTTTCAAAATTGTCGCACTCTTTTGTTTATAGCGCAAAAAATAAAAACCGCAGGGGTGATCAAATACCACCAAAAGAAAGCTCTATTTGTGGGAAAAAAAGGACGTCAATTTAGTTTGGGAGCCACGTCGCACGACCGTGCAATTGTCAGTTAAAGCGACGCAGTGCCAAATCGCAAAAAGGGGCCTTGTCCTTTGGCTGCAAATTGGTCCGGTCTGAAAGTGGTTAAACAAATTTTTTTTCCTCTTCTACATATTTTTTGGTTTGCAATAAGCGTATATTGATTGGTTTTTTATACTTTTTATTATAATTTAATATCCAATTTTTTTTTTTACGATATAAAAATGCATTGATTACTGTATAAATGTGACTGTCAGGGAAGGGGTTAACACTAGAGGGCGCTGCAGGGGTTAATATGTTCCCTATATGAGTGATTCTAACTGTGGGGGGAGGGGACTGACTGGGGGAGGGGACCGATCGGTGTCCCTATGTACAAGGGACACACCATCGGTCTCCTCTCCTCTGACAGGACGTGGATCGGTGTGGTTACACACACCGATCCACGTCCTGCTCACTTACCGGGCAATCGCGGGTGCCTGGCGGTCATCGCGACCGCCGGGCACGCGCATCGGGTCCCCAGCTACGCGGCGGGCACGCGCGCGCGCCTCCCGCGGCGCGCGCGCGCCCCCTAGTGGCCAAAAAGCGAGCGCCGTCATATGACGGCGGCCCGCCACAATAGCTGCACCGCTCCGCCGTCATTTGACGGCGGGCGGTCAGATAGTGGTTAAACAAATTTTTTCCTCAGTTTAGGTGGATACGTATTTTTCTACATATTTTTGGTAAAAAAAATTGCAATAAGCGTATATTGAAAGTTATAGCGTCTACAAAATAGGGGATAGATTTATAGCATTTTTCTTATTATTTTTTTTTTAGTAGTAATGGCGGCGATCTGCGATTTTTATCGTGACTGCGACATTGCGGAGGACATATCGGACACTTTTGACACATTTTTGGGACCATTCACATTTATACAGCGATCCGTGCTATAAAAATGCATTGATTACTGTATAAATGTGACTGGCAGGGAAGGGGTTAACACTAGGGGGCGCTGCAGGGGTTAACTATGTTCCCTATATGAGTGATTCTAACTGTGGGGGGAGGGGACTGACTGGGGGGAGGGGACCGATCGGTGTCCCTATGTACAAGGGACACACCATCGGTCTCCTCTCCTCTGACAGGACGTGGATCTGTGTGTTTACATACACAGATCCACGTCCTGCTCAGTTACTGGGCAATCGCGGGTGCCCGGCGGACATCGCGGCCGCCGGGCACGCGCATCGGGTCCCCGGCAACGCAGCGTTCACGCGCGCGCGCCCCCTAGTGGCCAAAATGTTAGCGCCGTCATATGACGGCAGCCCGCCACAAGAGCCGCACCGCTCGGCCGTCAATTGACAGTGGGCGGTCGGCAACAGGTTAAAGCTATACTTTCTTGTCAAAAAGCATTATAAAGACCCTTTTTCATAAATGAGCACATTCACTCTGTGCTTAGCTGCATAAGTGCTGAGGGGAGGAGAAGCAGCAGCACACTGAGCTTCCCAGTGAATGGCTGTGCATCAGGGGCGTGTCAGGACATGTCTGATCATTGGAGGATAGTGCACTGAGTTCCCAGCATAGCTAGAGAACTGACCACGGTGTTTTCTCCTGCTTAGTGTGGTGAGTTTTTAATAGGAAAGCAAGGGGACTAGCAGGAACACCAGGGATTTCACATAAAGGAAGCAATACGAAGAACAGAATATTTTCTCATAAAAGTACATGGTACAGCAAGCACATATCAGGAATATGAAGTGTTGGGGTAACAAACTCTTTAAGCTTGAATTAAAGTAGTTACAGTAAAAGAATGAACCTGACTAAGGTGAGACACCCTTCCCCCTCTCCTTATAAATGGGCCTCTTAGGCCACTTTCACACATGCAGATCCGTATTCAGCCATCTGCTTGCTTAGCAGGGATCGCTCCGTTGATCCCCTTTGAGCCGGCAAATGACAAGTCCGTCTCGGCACACTATGCAGGGATGGACGTGTCAGATTCCTGCTCTCCTCTATGGGGGGATCGGATGATTACGAACTAGGGTTGCCACCTTTTCCTCAAGCCAAACCCGAACACTTTAGCGGCGCATGGCAAATTTTTTTGTGGTATACACTACAGGATTTTAAAGACCTGGAGGAGAGCAATAATGCGTCATGCTTAGTGTGGATGGTAACTACTGGTACCATCCACTGCCCTACTGACACCGTCCACTGCTCTACTGACACCGTCCTCTGCCCTACTGACACCGTCCTCTGCCCTACTGACACTGTCCTCTGCCCTACTGACATCGTCCTCTGCCCTACTGACATCATCCACCTCCCTCCTCACAGACTCCCTTCCCTTATATCGCCCCCCCCCCCCCTCGATTAGATCAGGGAACCCACCCATCAGTGTCCCCTGCCCCGAAAAACCCCCATTGGACTGCCTTACCGAGAGCCGATTCAAGCCAGGAAGTGTGGGAGCCGGAGTTTAGGGGTGGAGCTCCTCTACTGTAGTGCCGTTTTCCTTACTTCCATTGTGTGGGAGCCTTGGGGAGAAGTGTGTCGGCAAGACACAGGATTCAGGACACATCTGAACTGGTGCACTCACTCACAAGGCTGCTGTTAGTAATTATTGGGGCCCCATACAGCTATACTCATGGGGCCCCCATCCCCTGAGGAATGAAAGAGATGGGGGAGGGAGGTGAAAAAAGGGAAGGTAAGAGGAGGAGGTGAGAGAGAGGCGGTGGTGAGGGGGGTGAGAGAGAGGAGAAGGTGAGAGAAAGGGGGGAGGAGGCAGGAGAGAGAGGGGGGGAGAGTGGGGGTGGGGGTGAGAGGGATGGGGATGATAGAGAGGGGGGGGGGTGGGGTGAGAGGGTGGGGGTGAGTGAGAGGCTGAAAGAGAGAGTGTGTGAGAGAGAAAAAGGGGGGCTGACACAGAGCAGGGGGGGGTGACACAGAGGAGGGGGAGCGGGGGAGCTGACACAGAGGAGGGGGGGGTGTTACAGAGGAGGGGGGGTGACACAGAGGAGGGGGGGTGACACAGAGGGGGGGATGACACAGAGGGGGGGGGTGTTACAGAGGAGGGGGGTGTTACAGAGGAGGGGGGGACACAGAGGAGGGGGGGTGTTACAGAGGAGGGGGGTGACACAGAGGAGGGGGGGTGACACAGAGGAGGGGGGATGACACAGAGGAGGGGGGGTGACACAGAGGAGGGGGGGATGACAGAGGAGGGGGGTGTTACAGAGGAGGGGGGATGACACAGAGGACGGGGGGGGTGACACAGGGGACGGGGGGTGACACAGAGGAGGGGGGGATGACACAGAGGGGGGGGGGGTGTTACAGAGGAGGGGGGTGACGAGGAGGGGGGATGACACAGAGGAGGGGGGTGTTACAGAGGAGGGGTGGATGACACAGAGGAGGGGTGGATGACACAGAGGAGGGGGGGGGGGGTGACACAGAGGAGGGGGGTGACACAGAGGAGGGGGGTGTTACAGAGGAGGAGGGGGGGGTGACACAGAGGAGGGGGGGTGCTGCAGAGGAGGGGGTGACACAGAGGAGGGGGGGTGCTGCAGAGGAGGGGGTGACACAGAGGAGGGGGGTGACACAGAGGAGGGGGGTGACACAGAGGAGGGGGGGGGGTGACACAGAGAAGGGGAGGGATATACACACACAGATACATGCAAACAAACACTTAGATATATATATATATATATATTGCACATATACTCAATTATATACATATACACACACACCGAGATACACACAAACAGGCATAAATACACTTGACACAACATACTGTGAGATAAATACATACATATGAATGTAGTCTGGTAATGGGCAGCCAGCTTCTCTCCTCCCCTCTCTGTCCTGCTGTCCTCTCACTCCATGCAGCTACTTCCTCTGCCCGCCCACACACATTCACAGCTCTCTCCACTAGATTAGTCTGTGAACAGACTCCTGACAGGGCTCCAGTAGCCGGGACTAGAAGCAGAGCATCGGCAAATGCGGCCAGGAGGTTCTGTATCCCTCCACAGAGAGAAACAAGTCCCTTGTAATTAGGGCTGTTTCCATCAAGACAGTTACATATATGTAAAGATATGTGACATTCTGATACATGTTATGGATCCTAAACTTTGATTAAGCTTCTATGGGGGTGTTATAATTATTTTTGAGGGTGCCCTGGTGGCTGGTGTCCGGGTGACAGGCAGTCAGAAACTCGGGCAGAGGATGTAAAAACCGGACTGTCCGGGTGAATCCCGGACAGGTGGCAACCCTATAATACGGACTGCCTGTCCGTTTTCATCCTATCCACCAGACGGATGGAAAATAGGGTTTCCATCCGTCTGGATTTTGCAGAGCGGATCAGATGTCAGCGGACATGTCAGTGCTGACATTTGTCGCCCCATAGAGATGTATGGAGCGACCGTTCAGATACGCTGAAAAAACTGCCAGGCGGATCTTTTTTTTCCTAGTGAAAACTGTTTAAAGTGGGGTGCCCCCTATAAAAATGTTTTTAAAAGTCAGCAGCTACAAATACTGCAGCTGCATGAATTTTAATAATCGGACACTTACCTGTCCCAAGGTCCAGCGATGCGGGGGAATGAAGCCCCCCTCGTTCCCCGCTCCGCTCGTGGCGCCAGCATTCTTAAGCCCCATACACACGGTCTGACTTTTTCATGGATTCTGTCCGATCGGACAATGTTGTTGAAAAATCAGACCGTGTGTATGCACCATCGGACAGTGTACGTCGGATTGTCCGACGGACAAAGTCTTATCTCCTGCTGGAAAGATTTGCCGACAACACGGTCCGATCACACCAAATCCGATCGTGTGTACGGTTGTCCGACGAACAAAGTACTACGCATGCTCAGATCACATTAGAAGACCAAAGCTATTGGCTACTAGCCTCTACGTAGTCCCGTCGTAGGCAACAAACGTCACCACTTTCAGAATGATCGGATTTTCCGTCAACTTTGTCCGACCGTGTGTACGCAAAACCAACATCGGACAAAGTATGACGGACATGATCCGACAGACCTGGTCCTCGGATAGTCCGAGCGTGTGTATGGGGCTTCACTGTGGGCACCCGGCTGTGGCTTCACAGCGAGCGGCACCGCGTGCCGTGATACAACGCGCAGTCATCTGGGACACGTGACAGGTCCCAGATGACTGTGCAGAGTCGGGGGGAACTGATGTCAGTGCCCGGGCACTGAAGGAGGCAGACTATGAGGGACCCCATAGCAACAGGCATTTAGAGGTGAGTTTATGATTTTTAAGCTATTTTTTATTTTTTGGTGGAAACACTACTTTAACTACGAAGTGAGCCATTAAGATAATAAAAGTGGTAATATTCACAGACCCAAATGGTAATATATTGCAGTGTACCATTTATTAGATGTGATGGTTTCACAAGTTTTCTTTTTTTTTAGGATGTTTTCACCTGTGGATAACACACCTCCTGTATTAGGGTGCCCCCACTCTGGATGAAGTACAGGGGCACCTTTACACAGCAGCATGCAGTCTCGGGGAAGCGGGAGGGTGTTGTAGAAAATTTAGATACAATAACACATTGAAGCTGTACTCCAGCTAATACTTTATAAGTATTTCATTTATAAGTTACAGCAAACTGTTTTTTTTCCCTTTTTGGGATAAAGGTTTTACATTAAGTAAAAGTTGATCATTGTAAGCACCCCTGTGAGTGGTAAATGATTTGTCTCATTCCTGAAACTAGATCCATCTGCAAAAGAGCTTGTTCTTTTGAAAAACAGCAGACTCACTGGCTGGATCACAAGATAAAATAGAGGAAAGAGAGCCTAAAAAAGAAAACGAATGCAGCCATCATATCTAAGAACTGGTAAACTGCAAAATAATAAATGTTTGCTTTTGGGTTTAATACCGCTTTAATATAATTTGCTTTTAAAAGTTGCTGTTTTTGCCTGTTCTCTGGATCAGAGCTTCAGCATAATCTTCAGATTTATAACTTCCGGGTGTATCAGATGCCTGCGTTCCCAGCCACATGCTGTGGTTCCATCTGCCACAAATGGTTCCTGTAGTGATGTAGTGGCTGTAGCTCTGCAGGAGAATGAAAAGATGAGGAATGGGCAACAGGATAGGTGTATAGTATTGTTCTTTTTGTGGAGGCTGCTTTTTTGGGGGCTTTAATCCATTATTTGCTTCTTGTAGCTTGGCACAATACAGGGATCACAAAGTTCTATATTACTAATCTAGAACTTATCCATCCATGACCATATGCTAGCCAGCTTTTTGTTGCATGTTGACAATTCAGAACATTGCATGTAGTTGACTAAGATTGTCACAGTGGGGTTGATTTATTAAAACTGGAGAGTGCAATATCTAGTGCAGCTCTGCATAGAAATTAGCTTCCACTTTTCTCTCAAAGCTTAAGAGCCCTTTCACACTGGGGCGGTGGGGGTAAGACTAGCGGCGCTTTACTGCTGTTATAGCGGCACTTTGGCACTGCTATTCGGGCGGGAGTGGGGCACTTTGAGTGCTTCCGATGGTCAGGGGCGGTTTGCGCGCGGTGTATACACCGCTCCTCCACCGCCCCAAAGATGCTGCTTACAGGACTTTTTCTGACGTCCTGCAAGCACACCGCCCCAGCGTGAATGCACTCGGACTTTCACACTGGGACTGCAGATGAAGCATTTTTCAGGCACTTTACTGGTGCTATCTTTAGCCCTAAAGCCCTCTGAAAAACGCCCAGGTGTGAAAGGGATCTTATTGAACAAGCTGAAGTTAGAAACTAACAGCTGGAGGATTATGGGACATGTAGTTCTGGATAACAATGGGCCCAGGATGATTCCCTGAAAGTGCACTGCAGCTCCCAACATGCTGAGCAGGAGGAGGACCGTGAGAGGAGAAGAGGGACCACGAGGCTGTAGGGTGGAGGGAGCCAGAGAGAAAGTGCCAGTCACTCTACAATATATCGCCCAAGGTAAGAACTTACCTCCAGATGGGGGGGGGGGGGGGGGGGGGGCGGGGATGAAGGCTTCCATAGAGGGACAGGACCTTACCACTGACTGCTCCCACCCTGTCCTCCCCTCCACACCTGGCTGCGTCCTCCCTGTCCTCGCCTCCACCTGGTTGCGTCCACCCTGTCCTCCCCTCCACCTGGCTGCAGTCACCAATACTTTTTCAAGACTGTGTGTGTGTGTGCGTGTATATATATATATATATATATATATATATATATATATAATTGCGTTTTATAGTTGGCCCCCCTACTTTTGTCTCTGTCCCCCCATGTGCCCCCATAAATATGAAAGCTGGAGACGCCACTGCCTGTGCCAGTGCTGGTCTCAGTCTCTTACTATGGTTGTTCCAGTGAAAGCACTGAAGAAAAAAGTGTCAGCGTGAGATTCAGGCAAATAGGGCCATGAAACTATCCCATGATTCTACAATCCAGCTTCTGTCATTATTTATTTCCAATAAATTCAGTTAAAGTTTTGCTCGCTGACTATAACATCCTTTTAAAGAGAATAGACCTGACATGGGACATATGAAGGTAGACCCAAGAAGACCCATAAGAAATGGTATAGTGACCAGGTAAGTGACACAAAAGAGCTCAGTACCGGCATCAAACTGGTGTTTTGAGCATGGTGTATTTTTTTGTTTATTTAGCAAAGCACTAAAGAGCACAAATACACTGATCAGCCAATGACCACCCACCATAACCCGTTGAGGCATGGACTCCACTGGACCTCTGAGGGTATGTTTTGGTGTCTGGCACCAAGCTGTCAGTAGAAGATCCTTAAGGTCCTATAAGTTGCAAGGTGGTGCCTCCATTTATCAGACTTGTTATGCAGATATTCAATTGGATTGAGGTCTGAATAATTTAGAAGCCAAGACAACACCTCAAACTCGTTGTGTTCCCAAAACGAATTCTTCGATTTATCAGGACAGGCCAGCCGTATGTGTGTGTTTGCGTATGTATGTATGTGTAAAAATTCCAGATCTTCAAGAATCAATTGTCTCATCTCTCTGATTTACAGATTTGCTAGTCAGGGCCAGTCTCTCATTTTTTGTTGTAGCGTACACTGCTATCTGGAGTGTTCAAGGCAGTTTGTTGTCCAAAGGAAACACAGGTAGGTTGTTATCGATTTTTGCACAAGAACGACTTAAAGTGATCTTGAGCTTTTCCCCCCCAGAAGGCTAAACAAGTTCACTCTCATCTAAAGGCAAATGGCATGTCACATGGGGATAAGAAAGGAATCTTTAGAGCTGTCACCTGGTGTTTAACCGTCACGATCCCGCAAACCGTCGTAGCTGTTCGACGGCTCGCGGGATCATGATAGCACACCGCCGGAGGCGCGTCCACTGCACAGCGGGGGTGCCGATGCTCGTGGCCGCCGGCCACGAGTGATCGTGAGCAGGAGACACAGAACAGGGACGAGTGTGTGTAAACGCACACTTCTCTGTTCTGTTCTGACAGGAGTGACAGATCGTGTGTTCCTATTAGCTAGGAACCACGATTTGTCACTTCCTCTAATCAGTCCCCTCCCCCTTCAGTTAGAATCACCTCCCAGGGAACATAGTTAACCCCTTGATCGCCCCCTAGTGTTAACCCCTTCACTGCCAGTGACATTTATACAGTAATCAATGCATTTTTATAGCACTGATCACTGTATGAATGCCAATGGTCCCAAAAATGTGTCAAAATTATCCTATGTGTCTGTCAGATCGCCGTCATTACTAGTAAAAAAAATAATTATAATAAAAATGCTATAAATCTATCCCCTATTTTGTAGACGCTATAACTTTTGCGCAAACGAATCAATATATGCTTATTGCGATTTTTTTTTACCAAAAATATGTAGAAGAATACATATCGGCCTAAACTGAGAAAAAATTTGCTTTTTTTTAAAATATTAATTATAGCAAAAAGTACAAAATATTGTGTTTTTTTCCAAATTGTCGCTCTTTTTTTGTTTATAGCACAAAAAAATAAATACCACAGATGCGATCAAATACCACCAAAAGAAAGCTTTATTTGTGGGAAAAAAAGGACGTCAATTTTCTTTGGGTGCAGCGTCGCACAACCGCGCAATTGTCCGTTAAAGCTACGCCATGCCGAATCGCAAAAAATTACTCGGTCATTCAGCAGCCAAATCTTCCGGGGCTGAAGTGGTTAAACAAGGTTTCTTCTCTTCACTCCTATAGGCAAACAGAGCATTGGGGAAAAAAGACACAGAGACTGGGATTTAGGTTAATCTATTGCTTTTCCCTGCAATGGATAAAGTAAAAGTTCACTTTAAATGTGTCTTCCCTAGGAATCTCTTCTAAAATTATAGGACAAGAATAATGCTTTTAAAGTTTTTTAACTTTGTTTATTACAAGAGATTTTCACATAACAGAGTGCTTAAAATACAATTCACATAGAATGTAGAAACAAGGACAATTGTATGAATGAATGAATAACTTGTATAGCGCTACAAATGTGAACTGTGTCCTGTGTCGTCCTGCTTCTTAGAAGAGGTGGGTCTTGAGTTTTTTCCTGAAGGCCCGATGGTTTTCTTCTATGCTGATGTTAGTAGGTAGAGCATTCCATAGCCATGGTCCTTGGACTGCGAATCTTCGTTCTCCCTTTGATTTGTAGCAGGACTTGGGGATGAGGAGGTGGTTTTGGTTGGTTAATCGGAGGCTGCGATTGGGTGTGTAGTGTTTTATTGTCTCACATAGGTATTGAGGAGCGTTTCCTTGTGTGCATTTGTGGGTGAGGCAGAGGGTCTTGAATGTGATCCAATCCTTTACAGTTAGCCAGTGTAGGGTCCTCAAGCATGGGGAGATGGATTCCCAGGTTTTTTTTCCCGTGACTAGTCTTTCTGCCGTGTTTTGGACAATTTGTAGGCATGCAATCTGGTATTTCGGTAGCCCTATGTAGAGGGAGATAGCGTAGTCGAGTCGGGAATTGAAGGGGATGGATTCTGGAATGAAGGGGATGAGTCTGCGTAGCAGGCGGAGAAGATGGTGAGAACCGCTGACTACTGATTCAATTTGTGCATCCATCGACATCTCTGAGTTGAAGATGACTCCGAGACTTTTGGCTTTGGTGCTTGGGGAGATAGTCTGTCCAAGGATGGTGGGTGGTGTCCATGGGGTCTTAGTTTTTGTATTTCGGTTTGCATTGAAGAGAAGAACTCTGTTTTGGATCCATTGTGTTTTAGGGAGCTCGTGGTCATCCAGTCGTCTATCAATGTGAGGCTTTTTTCTAGTTCCTGATATTGGTAATTTTGTCTGATGAAAGTAGAGTTGAGTGTCATCAGCGTATGAGTGGTAGCATAGGTCTGATTTGCTGATGATTTTGAGGAGTGGACGGATGTAGATGTTGAAGAGCATGGGTGACAAGGCTGATCGTTGAGGGACTCCACAAGAAACTACGCAAGTTTCAGAGGTGAAGGCTGTCTGTGAACGATTTGCTAAGAAGGAAGCAAACCATGGTAGATCTGAGTCTATGACTCCTGCTACTTATAGCCATCCCCACCAGAAGAACACGTGATTACTGCTAGTAGCTATAATAGCCGCTAGCAATAATAGCATGTAAAATCAATCAACTTGGGTGCATTCAGCCTGCGCATACATGGTTCTTATCTCGAAACTCAAACTGTCTATGACCAGCTTTAGTAAGATACATTTAAAGTGTGGGATGATTTGCATCATATTTCCCAGACTTTATGGTACTTATGAAAACATGGTCATAAATTAGTTAGACTGCATTGAGCCATTGGGAGATCAAGGGGGAGGAGGACTGCATCCACTTAAGAACATTTTATTTGCGTGCCAGAAATCCCTTACACTAGGATCCTGACATATCTGGGCCAGAGCTTCTCATCTAGAAGCCCTAAGAGACACACTTCTGGAGTGGATGGAATAGGAGTGGAGAGAATAGAGGAAAGTGGATCCAAAATCTGTTTCCAGTAGCGTGATGTTTCAGGGCAATACCACATTAAGTGTGTGAAATCTGTGCCAGGTTGGGCACAACGTAGGCAATTTGAAATGGGTATACATCCCATCACATATAATCAGGCTGGGGTAAGATACATTTGGTGAATAATATAAAGTTGGATTAATTTGTTGTTACCTGCCAGTGATACTGCTAAATGTGATAAGCAGGTCGCATGCTAGTCCTCGTTCATCATAGCTGAAAATACAGACTGCTATTTGGATTTAACAAATAGGGGCAGAGTACAGAATTGAATCTGTAATAGATGACAATAAAGCATGGAGATTAGCCCTTTATGGCCCTGGGACCATAGTACACCAAGGAGGTGATAGTTTGATACTATAGGACTCTGAGATTCAAATTAGACCCTTACGGCAAGAAGCTGTAAGAATTCATTAAAAAAAACTTGTTAATTAAGTTATACTGTGTGTAAAAGTGGTAAAAAGGGCATAAAGCTCAATCGTTTTACATATCTGATGGGGCAGGATTATTCCAGAGAGGTTAGCCCACAGGGGTGTCACAAGGAAGTAATCTTCTTAGCCTCCCTCCCTACAGACCATACCCGTGTTAAAAATGGGAGTTTCACCCTGATTAGATGGAAGGAGTGGGCCTCAAGAGCAACAAGAAGACTATCAACCTTTAGCACAAAAGTAAGATGGATCTCAGCTCCACATGGTGGATCCTGTGCCACCCATGCTTCTAATTGTTTCAATTGACAGGCTGGATAGTATGGGTACATATCAGGTAATGCTATGCCTGCTTTGTCCTTAGATTACTGAAGAGTAGTGAGTTTCAGGTTACATCTTCTACTAAAAAACAAGAAGCAAAAAGGTTTGGGACTTTGACTGAAGCAGTGACCTGGTGGAGTCAAATGCCTCCATCCCTATCAATATGAAAACAAAAAACAGGAGTGGGACTTTTAATGAAGTATGCAGTAGCAAAATAAGTTGGATAATGAGTATATATTTAGTTTTTATAAATTTTATATGTGTACATATGGATTGTACATATGAAAAAAAAAAAAAATAATAATTTATATAATCCTTGTATTAGTATACATTGAAGTACAAAAATGTTTACATAATTAAATTCCAACAAATTCATATACACACATATATATATCACACACACATTTATATATATATATATATATATATATATATATATATATATATATATATATATATACATATATATATATATATAAACACATTACAGATGATGCCTGTTCCCTTCAATCTCTAAAGTAATTGGTAACACTTGAATAACATGATTAAAACTGTATATTCCCAAGGACAAAAAATGCATAAACAGTAGGATGTAAACATCTGATAATTGGTATTGCACACGGCATCTATTATCTCAACGCGTTTTGTGGCTTTTCGCCACTCTTCAGGAGCAAGCATGTGGTGTAATTTCTGCAATGGGATGCATAAATGTCTAAGTAATCTAATATAAAAATAATGTCAAAAAAATAATGTCAATAAACATTTATGAAGATTGGATTTGGAAGCCCCCTCCCCCCCAAAGTATTACTTAAAAAAATAGCTGTGTATAGATGGTATGGTACTGAAAACTGGGAACCCCTTGAGAACATAATTTCCGGGAGCTGTGGTGATGTGTTCCATGACAGCAAACCCACACAAAACATCTAGAGTGGATATAAATCCATAGACAAATGATCCTCCTGTGTAATCGGCATTGGGACCAAAACCCATTGTGAGGGACTGTAGAAAGCATAAAAATATATTGTTTGATCCACAATATACAATAAAACCCAGTGTTCACAATTAGAGTGGGGTTAAGTGCAAATATACAGCCAATAGTGGGGGTGAAGCCTATATATATTTATATATATATATATATATATATATATATATATATATATATATATATATAATTTAATATCATATTTCTGGAATTTATTTCTGGTTGATACAACCAAGCCTTTGCTTTCTTGGGGACGGTCTGCAATGTAACAGGTTGCACATCAAAGCTTTGTAGCATATCTGAAAGACGAGATCAGGCCGTCAAGGCTGAACAAGCTTGGTTCTGGACCGTCTGATGTTATAACGCTATGCAAGCAAGCTTGAAAGGGACCATAGCTGACAAGATGATTAATGAGTGTCCTGCTACAGAAGATCAAAGGACCAAAAGGCATTGAAGCTATATAGACATGATACATGGACAATGCTGCTCCTAGAGTCCAAAACAGCAGGACAGACAGTAATATAATATATTGATGAGGACTGCCCCATAAGTACTGTGATTTGTCAAAAGTCTAGATGGGATGGCAATAGGGTTGGGTCTGGATGGTGTATGATTGAAGTATAAAGGGCTGAACGAGTCAGAGAACTCTCTCTACCCTTTTTAGCTCTTGGCTTGTTCCTGAGCCTCATGGGTCTCTCTACCATTTTGAGCCCAGCTGAGGAGACGATGCAATAAGTATCTTTCTTGTATTATATGTTCTGGTGTTATATGCTTTGTAATATCTTTCTTTAGTATTTTAATGTTAGCGTTTTCCTATTCTCTTAGGAAATAAATAAGACATTTTATTAAGCAGTGTGTTTGTTTTCATAGCTAACCTTATATTATTGTACTATCAACAGTAACATGTGATTAGAGTTTTAATAGACTAGCTGGAATAAATAGAGGGAATCCATAATCACCTTTGGATAATATTTAGTTTTTAATTTATTCCAATTTAAGAATTTCTTTATATATATATATATATATATATTTTATAAAAACCAAGGGCGTGGCCTAGCACCAGAGCAAGATGGCAGCAAAGAGAAGGAGCTCCGCCATCCAGGGCTTCAGTTTGGCATTTCAGCAGTGGGAAAACCTCAACCCAACAGCGCAAAGATGACGGGGAGAAGCCAGTCAGCCACCCAGTCTCAGCTGGACCCGTCTACCCAGCTGTGTAGGAACATTCCATGCAATGTTCTGCACCCAGCATGCTGACTCGCAGCCGCATCGCATGCCGCAGACCATAGTGCGGCGAGCTACGCCGCCACCGCTGACTCCCCAGGAGTCTCTCTGGCGGGTGTAACTGCCTTACAGACCTCTCCTCTCTTGTGCTTTACAGAACATGCCTACAACATTGAAGATGTTTTTGTTTTTTTGAAGCAAACAACAAATTGGACAAAATAACAGAAAAAGTCAATGTGCATAACTATTCACCCACCTAAAGTCAATACTTTGTAGAGCCACCTTTTGCGGCTATCACAGCTGCAAGCCGCTTTGAATAAGTCTCTATGAGCTTGCCACATCTTACCACTGGGATTTTTGCCCATTCCTCTTTGCAAAACTTCTCCAGCTCCTTCAAGTTGGATGGTTTGCGCTTGTGAACAGCAATCTTTAAGTCTGACCACAAATTTTCTATTGGATTGATGTCTGGGCTTTAACTAGTCCATTCCAACACATTTACATGTTTCCCCTTAAACCACCCAAGTGTTGCTTTAGCAGTGTGTTTGGGGTCATTGTCCTGCTGAAAGGTGAACCTCCGTCCTAGCCTCAAATCGTACACACAGTGGTACAGGTTTTCGTCAAGAATTTCCCTGTATTTAGCACCATCCATCTTTCCCTCAACTCTGACCAGTTTCCCAGTCCCGACTGCTGAAAACATCCCCACAGCATGATGCTGCCACCACCATGTTTCACTGTGATGGTGTTCTTTGGGTGATGTGATGTGTTGGGTTTGCACCAGACATAGCGTTTTCTTTGATGGCCAAAAAGTTAAATTTTAGTCTCATCAGACCAGAGCACCTTCCTTTATACATTTTGGGAGTCTCCCACGTGCCTTTTGCAAACTCAAAACGTGCCATTTTGTTTTTTTGCTGAAAGTAATAGCTTTCTTCTGACCACTCTGCCATAAAGCCCAACTCTATGGAGCGTACGGCTTATTGTTGTCCTATGTACAGATACTCCGGTCTCTGCTGTGGAACTCTGCAGCTCCTCCAGTGTTACCTTGGGTCTCTGTGCTGCCTCTCTGATTAATGCCCTCCTTGCCCGGTCTGTGAGTTTTGCTGTGCGGCCGTCTCTTGGCAGGTTTGCTGTTGTGCCATGTTCTTTCCATTTGGTTATGATAGATTTGATGGTGCTCCTAGGGATCATCAAAGATTTGGATATTTTTTTTTTATAACCTAACCCTGACTTGTACTTAACCACATTGTCCCTTACTTGTTTGGAGAGTTCCTTGGTCTTCATGGCAGTGTTTGGTTAGTGGTGCCTATTACTTAGGTGTTGCAACCTCTGGGGCCTTTCAAAAAGGTGTGTGTATATGTAATGACAGATCATGTGACACTTAGATTGCACACAGGTGGACATAATTTCACTATTTATGTGACTTCTGTGACTTATGTGACTTCTGTGAGCTTTTTATGGGCTTTTTATACATACGCACATGCCAATTATCATTTTTTTATTTCTGAAAAATAGTTTTATGTATATATTTTTTTAATTTTACTTCACCAACTTAGAATATTGTGTTCTGATCCATCACATATAATTCAGATTAAAAAAACATTGAACTAAAGGCTGTAATGTAACAAAATAGGTAAAAAGCCAAGGGGGGTGAATACTTTTACAAGGCACTGTAAATGGCTATGTATTGACAGCTCTTGGAAGAATCTATGTATTTTCATGTCGGGTTTATTATTTTCAATCTGTATAGGGCATCATTTGTTAGTTCCATCATTTATACATGAATCATCTGCCCTTACGCAAGATGTCCACACAGAAATTCTAGTGTGTTTTTTAAAGTAATTTCTCAGAAAAATTAGGCATAGAGATGTCAATGGATGGATGAGTTTGCTTTGAATATTAAAAATGAATTAAGCGTTTTTGGTTGTCAGTGCTCAGATGTAGTGTAGTTCCACTTTAAGCTTTGAATTTTCAAGGGCAAATATAAAGGTTTTTGCATATACGAACTCTCTTTCTGTAATTAAATATTTAAAAATATGAGCAAAAAATATCCTGACTATAAGAAAAATGTTGTTTTGAACAGATCTTAACAAATGTACTGTTCTCATTTTGTTCGGAAAGAACATACGTTCTGTGGGAGTGCAACATCTTGCAAAACAGATGACAGTAAAATCTAAAAAGAGAACATATACTGATATTAAACTTTTTTTCATAAAATATATCTTTGTTAAATCTTATTATAATAATTATTATTACTCATTACTTTTATTTTATCTTAACCTGCAGTAAATTAAACATTTTATTATTTTGAATACCAAGAAAAAAAACATAAATTAAACTTGCCACGACTCAGAAGGCAGATACGTCTTTTTGTATGCTAAGCTCTACTCTTTAACATTTGTGATTACATATAACATATTGTGCCTCCTACAGACGAATCTACTTGCTAAACATTGATTATAAAATCCTAGCAAAGGTCCTCGCCATGACACTTAACAGTTTTTTCATTTACAATTGTTTTTTATTCTTGAACATAAGTGCAGAAAAAGCAAATGTATACATTGCACAGAAAGCAGTTTTGTGGAGAGGTGTAACAATAATCTAAATCAGCATATACCGGTGTTATAATATATCATTGGGGGGAAAACAGTCAAAAAGTATAAATATTACATTCTAGGGAGATACAAAAGGGGGGAGGAAACTGTCTTACAGTGATAATAATATGCAATAAAAAAGGGGACTAATTATATAGCGTTGAAGAGGAGGTACCTATACAGTATGAAGAGCATGATACATGGGTGTTCAGGGTACATTCCAAAATTTCCATTTTTTTTTTTTATAAATTCTTTTCAAAATTATGCATAGTATTTAAGAGTGTGTGATGAATCTGTTCTGAGAGTTTGATCGTTTCCATTCTTGATAGTACCTTGGCCCAAATAAGGTTAGGTGATTTCCAGTTAAGTGCAATCATTCATTGTATTGAGCTGAATAAGGAGGGTAATAGTCTGTTGCAAGAGATATGAGTGTTTGGTATAGAGGTGAACAAGAGGCATATATTTGGTGTAAGAGTGATTGATTTGCCTGTAGCGAGTGTCTACAATTGTCCCCATCCCTGTACATTGCACACTCACATCACTCCCTACCCTCAAGGAGCCCACAATCCAAAGGTCCCCATTCATATACTAGGGCCAATTTTTGGACAGAAGCCAATTAACCTACCTGCATGTCTTTGGATTGTGGGAGGAAACCGGAGTACCCGGAGGAAACCCACGCAGGCACAGGGAGAACATGCAAACTCCAGGCAGGAAGTGTCGTGGTTGGGATTCGAACCAGTGACCCTTCTTACTGCTAGGTGAGAGTGCTAACCACTACACCACTGTGCCGCCCAAGTGTAATAGTCTGTTGCAAGAGATATGAGTGTTTGGTATAGAGGTGAACAAGAGGCATATATTTGGTGTAAGAGTGATTGATTTGCCTGTAGAAAGTGTTACTTTGTTGGCAGCTCCAAAAAATACAGTATGTAGAAAGGAGCCTTGTTCTGTACATCCCCTGAAACAATTAGGATGGGATGTAGGATAAAAGGAGTGTATTTTGGTAGGGGTCATATACCATCTGGAGAATAATTTTGTTGGGGTCTCCCTAATTCAGGTTATCATTCATAGTGGGTCCGGGCAAATCAACCTCAGTATTTGAAGAGAGAGATGGCGCAGATGAGTTCTCCCAGACCCTGTTTCTTGCATTTTGCCAAGACCTTTGCAGTGGCTGTCTGAAAACTTTGGCTTTGTTTACGCCAGTTTAGACAATGGGTTTTTTTTTTCAATCTTTTATTTCAGGCTTCAAACATAAACATATAAAATTTTATTTTTTGTGAAGATCACCAACAACACGAAATCTATTGGATATTTTAAACTTTTTAGCAAATTGAAAAGTGGTGCGTGCAAAATTATTCGGCCCCTTTACTTTCAGTGCAGCAGAAGTTCAGCGAGGATCTGAATGATCCATGTTGTCTAAATAACTGAGTATAAATAGAATTGTGTGAAGTCTCTGTATAAATGAGCTGTGATAGTCTCAGGGTTCTGTTATCATGAAGACCAAGGAACACACCAGGCAGGCGTAATACTGTTTTGGAGAGTTTGCGGATTTGGGAGCTTTCTCCCAAGGAGCACTGTGCCAGACAAATCTACCTGGCTGTCCCTCTAAACTTTCAGCTCAGAAAAGGAGAAGACTGATCAGAGATGCAGCCAAGAGGCCCATGATCACTGGATGAACTGCAGAGAACTACAGCTGAGGTGGGAGAGTCTGTTCATAGGACAACAATCAGTCGTACACTGCACAAATCTAGCCTTTATGGAAGAGTGGCAAGAAAGCCATTTCTCAAAGATATCCATAAAAAGTCTCGTCTAAAGTTTGCCACAAGCCACCTGGGAGACACACCAAACATGTGGAAGAAGGTGCTCTGGTCCGATGAAACCAAAATCGAACTTTTTGGCCACAATGCAAAAGATATGTTTGGCGTAAAAGCAACACAGCTCATCGCCCTCAACACACCATCCCCACTGTCAAACATGGTGGTGGCAGCATCATGGTTTGGGCCTGCTTTTTCTTCAGCAGGGACAGGGAAGATGGTTAAAATTGAGGGGAAGATGGATGCAGCCAAATACAGGACCATTCTGGATGAAAACCTGTTGGAGTCTGCAAAAGACCTGAAACTGGGACGGAGATTTATCTTCCAACAAGACAATGATCCCAAACATACAGCAAAATCTACAAAGGAATGGTTCACAAATAAACGTATCCAGGTGTTAGAATGGCCAAGTCAAAGTCCAGACCTAAATCCAATCGAGAATCTGTGGAAAGAGCTGAAAACTGCTGTTCACAAACGCTCTCCATCCAACCTCACTGAGCTTGAGCTGTTTTGCAAGGAAGAATGGGCAAGAATTTCAGTCTCTCGATGTGCAAAACTGATAGAGACCCCAAGCGACTTGCAGCTGTAATCGCAGCAAAGGTGGCTCTACAAAGTATAACGCAAGGGGGCCGAATATTTTGCACGCCCCACTTTTCATTTTTTTATTAGTTAAAAAAGTTTCAAAAATCCAATAGATTTCGTTCAACTTCACAATTGTGTCCCACTTGTTGGTGATTCTTCACAAAAAAGAAAAATTTTATATCTTTATGTTTGAAGCTGAAATGTGGCAAAAGGTTGAAAAGTTTAAGGGGGCCGAATACTTTCGCAAGGCACTGTATTTTGTATGCTCACCCCCACTCCAACTATTTGATAAATGAGCTATTGCCTCTTAAATATTTAGGGATCTTTATCACAGTGCACCTGCCTGACGTATTAGTGGCGTACTAGTAGCTACCTAAAATGTCCTATGGCACTCCTCTGTTGTCCCCAAATCATTTTTCAAGGCTATGAATTCTCAGCTTACACAGTTTTATATGGTCCAACAGCAGATGTAAGCTGGAAACAAAAAACAGGAGTGGGACTTTTGAATGAAGTATACGGTAGCAAAATAAGTTGGATAATGAGTATATATATATATATTTTTTTTTTTTTTTATTTATTTATTTATTTATTTATTTTTATTTATTTTTTTTCCCACCAAAAAAAATAATTGAAAATTTTAACAGACAATACAGAAAGTACCAGTATAAGCATTACCGATTAGAAAAGGAGGACTCCTCTCTGCTGGATCATCGGTGGGTGCTGGCACACATTGAGTCTGCTGTACCCGCCGCTGTGCTCCCACTGTGTGTGATCACAGCGGGAGCGAGCTGCCGGCGACATGCATGCACGCCCCCTACCCGGAAAGGCCGCCCTGTACCAGTAAAACTGCTATGGGGTGGACCCAGTGGCCGCTGGTCCTCCGATTAATTTGGATAGGGCGGTAAACCAATGCCACCCTCCCCTTCGGAGGGAGAAGAGGCTGCCCCCCCTTTCCGGGAGACAGACAGGAATGCAAGGAAAGGCCAGGAACACTCCCCCCCCCGCCAGAGGAGACTGATGGCCTCCTTAACTTAGGAGGCAGATGTCCTGGCCCTCCCTCCCCTGTCTGAGCCGGGGAGTGTTGGATGGCTGAGCCAGATGCTGGATGGTGAGCCGTCCCTGGAGTCTCACAACCCACTTCCTGATTTGCTGGGAGGAGAATCAGCGTGAGAATAGTGAACATTCATTCGCTATTGTCACACAACTGGGTGGGTGCGGAGCGCAGTGTTCTATGCCCTGAGTTCACCCCCTTTTTTTTTTGGCCTCTGGCTCTAATCACTCGCTTCAAACCCCCCCCCCCCCATTGGAATCCATGCGTCCGGCGCCCTGCATGTAGATTAGGGGGCCAGGCACATAGATGGGGGGGGGGTGGCGCCCGTGCACCCCTAATGAATGGGCCACCACTCGATGAACCTGAAGTAGTTAAGCAAATTAAAGGACATGCATGTAGTCCACAGAGTAAGGTGCTCGAGCAAGGTATCACATTTATACACCAATATGAGGGAACAAAGTAATCTTCCTGGGGATAACTCCTTGTAATGACCTTATATGCTATGAAAGTCCTGGAGATCTCACTAGGCAATGATAGAAGAAAAGGGACAGCAGTGTAGCCGCTATGCACTTCATCACCATTAAAGGTGGCTCTCCAGGCGAGGTGGAGATCATAACAACATTTGCCCTTCCTCTCTGCCTCATCCAATCAAACAAAAAATAGATGTTCTCTGAATGGCGGATGTGTCAAGCGAGTAACCCCCTGTGTTCAGTATGCAAATTGCTCAAGCAGCACTTGGAAGAGACCAATGCAGATTGTATGTATCATAGGCTACTACAGTGTTTTTTTTACATCCCCAGCAGCCCTCTCATATATGAACAGTTAGATGCAACCAAGCTGGGCCAGGATAAGGTAATTCCTAGCATCCCTATGATATATCAATAGTTAGATGTAACCAGGTTGGATCAGTCTAAGGTAATTGCTGAAGATCAGCTTTAAGATATATAAAATCAGTTTTATAAAGGCATGTTATCAATGAAACCAAGCTTCTTCTGATTGGCTGAGATGTAGATTATGACACCACCTGCCTTTCCGCCAGTTAGAGGAAGCCTTGAATTTATTGATAAAAATACAAGGGTTCATGTGAATGGCTGAGCAGTGTCTGAATTTGTTCTCACAGCAGCCGGGAAGTCTCTGCACCACTTCTAGAACACAGCGATTGTATACTGTATGTAAAATTCATAGTGGACTCATCTAATAGTAAAGGAAATAGTTCATTTGGGCCCAAACAATCTATTTAATATGAAAATAAACATGGAGTTAGGCTTTAAAATAACAGCCAAAAGCAGAAATTAAGCTATTTACTTTTTTATCTCTTATTCTGAAATTTACGTTTCATTTTTAAATTTTTTTTAGGATAATAACTATGAAATATATATTTGTGTTTATTTGCAGGACCTACACGTAAAATGCCACCTACTTCCAGTGCAATGGATTTCTTTCAGCTCTTTGTCCCTGACAATGTAATTAAAAATATGGTGACACAAACAAATATGTATGCCAAGAAATACCAGGAGAGGTTTGGATCTGATGATGCTTGGGTGGATGTCACTCTTGCAGAAATGAAAGCTTTCCTGGGCTATATGATATCGACCAGCACTCATCACTGCGAGTCAGTGCTCAGTATATGGAGTGGTGGGTTTTATAGCAACAAGAGTATTGCTCTTACAATGACGCAATCAAGATTTGAGAAAATCCTGAAGTTCTTCCACATTGTGGCCTTTCGCTCCAGCCAAACAACCCATGGGCTGTACAAAATTCAGCCCTTCCTTAATGCTTTGCAGAATGGCTTTGACTCGACTTTCAGGCCTTCACAAACACAGGTAAAGCTAGTTTTTATATTACCGTATATTTTTTTTTATAAAATCTTACTTTGCAATATTTTACAGTATTTACCTGAAAACAAAGAAAGCAAAAAAATTTAAAGGTATGTTTACAATTAAGCTGTTTTTGTTTGCAGTACAAAGCATCAGATTCACTTTAATGCCCCCTTCTGAGTAACACATACTCACCTTTGTTTTTTCCTCTGCTGCTCCATCTGAACACCAGGAAGGAAGAATCAGCCCTGTGAAAGCTCTGAACCCCCATTCAGAGCTTTCAAACCACAGAAAACCCCCATGAACCCCACATTTTGTTTGTTTTTTGAGGGGGGGTGAACTGTATGGACTTTTGTCTTTTTTTTTCAGTTAGATTAACTATGTAGCTATGATAAGCCATTCACCAAGCATGAGCACACCCAGAAGTACCAGGTATTTTGCTTAACCATGGTGGCTGAATGGAGCAAACGAGGGGGAAAGAAAGGGTGAGTATATGCTGCAGAGGAGGAGGACATTAATATAAACCTGTTGCTTTACGTAACAAAATGTATAGTTACTATAGATTACATGTACAGCCAACATTTATATTGCAGTTTACTAATTCTTAGACGTGGTGGCTGTATTTGTTTTGTTTTTTAGACTCTTGTTTATTTTTAACTGGTGATCTAGGCAATAATTATTTTGTTATTCACCCCCCCCCCCCTCCAGATTAACAATGCTGCTGCTCTTTCATCCAGAGGGGAAAGCCTAAAAAAGAAAACGAATGATTGGAAAGCTGCAATCTATTAACATTTTGCTTTACTGCTTTATTTAAAGTATAACTAAAGGCAAAACTTTTTTTTAGTTTTGGATAGAGTGGAGAGGGAGTAGAATGCTTGTCTTTTTTTATTGCTGTCTGTGCCTCCATTGGGGAGTAAACACCCTGCTAGGGGTAATGGTAGATGCAGTCCTGGTATATTCACATGATGTACCTAGGCTGCTATATCAGCTGCCGTATCCCTACTAGTTAATAACCATTTTCAAATTCTAAAGGGAGCTTAATGCAGCATGGAAAGGGGACAAAATTGTTTTAATTGACATTTGTTTTTAAAAACAAATACATGTTTTTCTGACTGATTTTAACTACACGTTGTCAGGTATTTTGTCATTATTCAGAAACCATGAAATCAGGCCGAGACAGAAGTACAGTTTAATCACACTTGTTTAATAATAAAAGTAAAAAGAACAAACGTAGTCAAAACATAGCCAAAGTTCAGTAACTGGAATGGAAAGTCAGCCAAGCTAGAAGTCAGGGATCAATGTAGTGGAACAGCAAGCAGGATCTGGAGCCAGAAGGGATGTCAGTAAAGCAAGTCTTGAACAGAATCGCAGGAGATAGTTTCTGTGATGTTGACCAAGGTGAAGGCACAGATCCTCTGGGCTGGACGGCTTAAGTAGGCAGGACTGACAAGCAGGATATCATCAACATCTGAGTAACTGTGGAGAGATGGGAGCTGGCAATTAGCCGACAGATGAGTGGCCAACTCAAAGAAGGAAGGGCTGAGCACAGCCCTGACATTAATATTATTGGCAGTATTACTACTATTAAGTCATAATAGTGTGCAAATTAAAGTTTTTTTTTTTAATTTTGCGGAAATTCTGTAATTTTTTTTTTCATCTTTCCATCGAGTAAATCTTCTGCTCTTCTTTTTAACTGTGGATAGTAAAACATTTTTTTTTCTGCAAGTAAATACCTTCTACAGCCCACTTCCTGTTTCTTGTCTGGGAAAAAAGCCTAGGCTTATGACATCATGCACAGCTCTCTCGCTCACTCTCATGAGAGTTTGCCAGGAAGGGAGGGGGGATGAGTCATAAGAGGGCCAATGAGAGCTGCAGAACTGGAGGTGTGTGTCTGTGTAAATCCAGGAAGTAAACAGGCAGCAGCTTCAGCTGCCCACAGTTAAAATGAATGCAGCCAGACTCAGTGGAGAGAGATTTCAACAGCATATTTGGCAAGTACAGAATCGCTGTATATATAAAATAATAAGCAAAGTGGTTGGAGGGAAGCTTCAGAATGGTAAAGATGTTTTTATTACAAACTATGTGAGCAGACTGCAGTTCATCTTTAAGGGAGGGTTATAACACCTGTCAGATTTTTTTTTCGCCATCTGTGTCCCATTGCAGAGATTTCCTTCACTTCCTGTCCCATAGCTAAACAGGAAGTTAGAGGAAATCCCTGCAAATTAAAGGAATTTCTTGGGGACCCCCAGGTCACCAGAACCAGTGTTCCCATAGGAAGATTTCCTCTCTCTCGAATTGGATGCAGTCAAACCCGCATCTAGGGGGTGGAGCACCATGTCGTAGGTGCATCCTAGGCGTTCCCCTCGTGTCCTAACCTCCAGACCCCCCTCCGCAATACAAGGCAACGCCGAATTTCGCCTCCACGGACAGATAGGGAGCGGGAGGAGATGAAGACGAGAAGCGCAAGCACAAGCAGTTAGCGAACCACTCCCGCCATCCCCACCTCACCTGTACTGGGACCAGATCCCTCCACACGCTCTCGCATGCCGGTGTGCCCGCTGAGGAGGAGGAAAGCTGGACAGATCGCCTGACATAGGAAGTCTGCGTCGGGCGAGTGAGGTAACATCATCTCTTTACCACTCTACTGTGACTGCTGAACTTTCAGACTGCCACCAGGGCTTTTGCCGGGGTTAAACTAAACATTGAGAGGAGATCCACTGACGTATGGTCATTGAAGGCAAAACTGTTACTAATGCCTCTTGTAATCAGTATTGGCAATAGCAACCAGGCTGAAGGAAGCAGGACAAAAGTGGACACAGACATTTATTTCATTCTAGGATTATTGCTGTAAAGAACAGAGGGAGCTTCTAATAGGAGATACCACTAATATTATTGCCTCTCCTGGCCCTAGACATAGACATAGAGATTGACATCTGTGTGACCGACGGGGCCAGAGTCAATTGGAAGGTTACCGTGATAATTTGCACAGCCAGCATTGCTGCCCGTGTACTGTACTGGGATATCTCTGGCGCTGGCCTTACAACAGTGACACTGCGGAGCTTATTTGCGCTAGGCGCTGGACACCATGAGGAGCAGGCTTCACTACAATTACTGCTAAGATTGCTGCTACAGGCCACACCCTCAGTGCTGTGAATTATAAAGGGCATCTATTACCCCTTTCTCTTCTTTTTTGTTCCTTTTTTTTTTAGTTTTTTTTGCTGGAGGGCTTGACTGGAGTTTTGGAACCGTAATCGGTATTAAATTGCAACATTGCCACTCCTTTACACCCCTGTACACTATCCACACTTCCGCCACAGTGGTAAAATAACTGAGGTTCCCTCCCACCTTTTAAAATCTCAGGTTAGACGGTAATAACTGTTAGCCCACTGTTAGCCCAGGGTGGAGTAGGTGACACACGGCGGCTTGAGGTGGTACAGGGGGTAAGGATGCTGTACCCTCTGCTGGCCGCCTGTACCGTTTGAGTACCCCTGTTATACTGTTGCTAGCACACTTCTCCTTGGATGTCTACCGGATGGTAGTGGTACCCAACTCCAATAAGGAAATATGTAACCATATGTAAACACTGTATATTCTGTTAATATTGTTCTACTATTATATGCGGTCTCTTTGGTCCACAATATAAACTGTATTTTGCAGGGCCTTTTAGTAGACAACCAAGAACTAGAGCAACTGCTATATATGCTAAGTCAAGTGGAAGGTAGGCTGGTGAGCTAGAAGGTTGCAGATAAGGCAACAGGGGGATAAATTTGCTGCTTTAGATTTTGCTGTACCATATTGATATTTTTTCGTCTGCTTTCTCCCCTCTTGTTTTTTCTTTTTTGTTTGAAACCCAGACATGGGGGAGGACAGCATGTGGTAACAAGATTTAAGACTCAGGAGTGAATAGGAGGGGATAACCACAGAGCGGGGTTAAACCCTGAAAGGGAGTACAGACAGAGGTGAAAGGGGGAGATCAAAGTAAGATTGATAAAGGGGAACTCCTTAGTTGCGTACATTAAGACAGAAACATGAGTAAAACCGCAATGCCGCTTCAAGTCCGGGAGGTATTCAACGGTACATGGCAAACAATACCAGTATAATAGAGGAAGGGCAGGGAAGTCCCAGGTCAGGGGTTCCCCTGCGTTCAGGGTTAAATAGACAGAAAACAGTGGAAGAAAATAAAGGGGGAGAGTAAATAGAAAAAAAGTAGTGGGTCCAAAGGCAGAAGGGAAGAGCGTGCAGGGTAGCGACAAAACGAACATAACAGACCAGGAGAGGAGGAATGAAAATGGAGCAGCAGAAGGAGTGGACTCAATAGGGGATGGGAGCACACAACCTCCACACCAGGAGGAAGCGCCACAAATGAAGGAGATGCTGGCAGAGATGTTCTCAAGAATGGAAGCATCTCTGAAAGTAGAAATCTCAGCAGTAAGGACAGACATAGGGTTGGTCCTAGGGAGAGTAGAAGAGATGGAAGGTAGACTAGAAGTACAAGAGCAAAGACATGACGAGATAGTAGAACAGGTTAGTTCCCTGCAGAGAGCAAATATGACCCTTATGTACTTGTTAGAGGATCAAGAGAATAGGAGTAGGAGGAAGAATGTCCGCATCAAAGGTCTCCCAGAGACATACAGCAATATGGAGTTTAGGAAAATAGCACAACAACTATTTAATCCTCTTTTAGATAAAGAAGTTACAGAGACCCTAAAAATAGATAGAATACACAGGATGGCTTAGCGCTCAGTAGCAGGGTCAGAGAAACCAAGAGATGTAATAGTGAGGTTCCATTTTGCCGAGTTGATGATTGCATCAGAGATATCATATCAATGGGGTTTCCCTGCTTGTCTGATAGGGAAAAAAGAAGGTCGCACTGCAGTTCTCCGCTTTCCAGAAGACCTGAAAGATTTCTGCGATCGAATAGATATCCACCCTCCATCATTACCAGGATGGGAAGAGGAGGGGGGATCTCAGTTAGCACAAAAAAAATTCAAATGGAACAGAAACAAGGGGAGGGAAGCTAATAGGAGGCGTGATGGGGAAGAGATTGCACTTGAAGAGGTTGGGACGCCCTAGGGTGGGAACCTGTCACGTACCTAGTGGCGAGTCTGGCTTGCAGTGGGAGACCTCTCTTACGTCCCAGACTTGCAGCCCCTGATAGTGGAGACAGGGGGCGCAAAAGTCAAAGGAGGCACGAGTGTCTGGCAGGATCAACCAGTTGCGGATGGATGAGCAGGACTTGACAAGGGATGACAGGAACCAGCAGACAGCAGGTGGCAGGAACCAGCAGACAACAGGTGACAGGAACCAGCAGACAGCAGGTGGCAGGAACCAGCAGACAACAGGAACCAGCAGACAACAGGTGACAGGAACCAGCAGACAGCAGGTGGCAGGAACCAGCAGACAACAGGAACCAGCAGACAACAGGAACTGGTAGGTAAGTGGTCACAGGAACTGGCAGACAGCGGACTACAGGAACCAGCATGCAGCGGACAACAGGAACCAGCAGACAACAGGAACTGGCAGGTAAGTGGTCACAGGAACTGGCAGGCAGCGGACTACAGGAACCAGCATGCAGCGGACAACAGGAACCAGCAGACAACAGGAACTGGCAGGTAAGTGGTCACAGGAACTGGCAGGCAGCGGACTACAGGAACCAGCATGCAGCGGACAACAGGAACCAGCAGACAACAGGAACTGGCAGGTAAGTGGTCACAGGAACTGGCAGGCAGCGGACTACAGGAACCAGCATGCAGCGGACAACAGGAACCAGCAGACAACAGGAACTGGCAGGTAAGTGGTCACAGGAACTGGCAGGCAGCGGACTACAGGAACCAGCATGCAGCGGACAACAGGAACCAGCAGACAACAGGAACTGGCAGGTAAGTGGTCACAGGAACTGGCAGGCAACGGACTACAGGAACCAGCATGCAGCGGACAACAGGAACCAGCAGACAACAGGAACTGGCAGGTAAGTGGTCACAGGAACTGGCAGGCAGCGGACTACAGGAACCAGCATGCAGCGGACAACAGGAACCAGCAGACAACAGGAACTGGCAGGTAAGTGGTCACAGGAACTGGCAGGCAGCGGACTACAGGAACCAGCATGCAGCGGACAACAGGAACCAGCAGACAACAGGTGACACTTCAGGACAGGTGCACAGAATGGTCAGACAAGCCGGGTTTGGTAACTGTGGAGCACACTGCGGATAAGCCAAGGGGATAAGCAAGAGGATGGTCGTGGGCAAGCCGGGATCGGGGCGGGCAGACAGCAGAGCAGGTGAACAGACAAGCCGGGTCACAGGTGCAGAGACAGAGAAGTTCAGGGTTTAGCAAGCGGAACGCTGTAGATCAGGCAGCAAGGGTTGTATGGAGATGGCTGGTTTAAATAGCCCGCCCGGCGCCAATGACCGTGCGCGCGCCCGTCCGTGCCCGCGCACGCGCACCCGCTCGATTCCGCGCATGCGCAGTAGCTCGCGCACCCGCTCGAACCCGCACACGCGATCGCAGCGGTGAGGAACTACTAGGCCCAGCAGGGCTTTCCTTACAGAACCACCAGGGAACTATGGAGAGAAGACGACACCAGGATGGTGCCGACTCAGACCATAGAATAAACAAAAAAATTCTGCCAAGCCTAACAGGCGTGTTGTTTCAGAATGCAGGGATAGGGGGGTAAGGGGGTGGCGGGAGGGACATTATGGGGGGGGGGGAGTGTTATCCTTTGTTTTGTTTTTTGTTTATTTTTTCTTTTCTTTTGTTTTTTTCGGTTGTTTTGGTTGTGCGTCTCGCTCGCTTCCTCCTCAGCATCAGAGTAGGAGAATCCTGGCTCTCACTAGAAGCTCCAAAAGACCAATTTAAATATAAGATATGGTGGTGGTTAACCTAATCACATACAATGTAAGAGGCTTAAACACAAAAAAGAAAAGATACAAATTAAACAATGAACTCCAATATTTAGAAGCAGGTATAGTGTGCCTCCAGGAGACAAATATAACAATTACTTCAGGGACCAAATTGACTACCCATCACTTCCCGATATGGTATTACGGAGACACTCTGTCTCCCCATTCAAGAGGTATAGCAATTGGCTTTAGTAAGATGTTAAAGTTTGAGGTCAAGGAGCGTCTCGTTGATCCAGAGGGAAGGTACTTGTTTTTAAAAGGCGAATTGTTTAAAATGAAATGCACGATTGTCAATGTATATGCACCGAATAAAAACCCCGATAAATTTTTTAGGAAAGTTTTGAATAAACTAGAGAGTTTTAAGGAGGGTAAACTGATTGTGGCAAGGGTAAATAGATCAGGTAAATGGATGGCCAGAAGGGTGAAAGAAAAACAGAATAGGACCTTCATAGCAAGGGTTAGAGATGCAAGTGGGAATACACAAATCTCCTCCCCGGATATAGCACGTATATTCCACTTTTACTACAGTACTCTATATAATATTAAGCAGAAGGGTGAAGGGAAGGTAAAGCAGAGAGAAGAAATAAGGGAATACCTACGGAGCCTGGACCTCCCTAGGGGCCAGAAAGAAGAGATGGAGGGACTAGAAGCCCCCATATCATTAGAGGAAGTGGAGAGAACAATTAAAAATACCACCCTAGGAGGAAGTCCGGGCCCCGATAGATATCCCATTCTGTATTACAAAAAGTTCTGTAAGCAATTAGCACCGAAATTACGGGATTATTTTAACACGATAGGGGATGGAGAGGATTTCAGAGAGGAGACACTCTTGGCACATATTACCCTGATCTTAAAAGAGGGGAAGGACCCTATGGCAGTTGAAAGCTACAGGTCAATCTCATTATTAAACTCAGATATAAAGCTCTTCTCAAAAATAATAGCAGAAAAATTGAAGTCATATTTGCCAAAGTGGATCCACAATGACCAGGTGGGGTTTGTCCAGGGGAGGGAAGGAAGGGATAATTCACTGAAATCTATAATGTTGATACAGGAAGCCATCAGGAGGGGTACCCCCACAGTCCTCATGTCAATAGACGCCGAAAAGGCCTTTGACAGGGTTGATTGGGGGTTCCTTTTTGAAACCTTGAGACATCTGGGATTAGGCGAGAAGATGATGAGATGGATTGAATCCCTCTACTGTCATCCGAGGGCTAGAATAAGAGTTAATGGCACCCTGTCCTGCCCCCTTGAGTTATTCAATGGGACAAGTGATGTCACGCTCGGTTGCCCAACTCTCTCCACCACCAACCGTTAGAACCTTATTAGCAGCAATACGAAAAAATCAAGATATGCAATGAATTAGGGCAGGAGAGAGGGAGCACAAGGCGTCCGCATTTGCGGACGATGTGCGATTCTGCTATATCTCCCAGGGTTTAACCCCCTGATCGCCCGGCGGGTGAATCAATTAGGTTTTAGGGTCAAATAAGGTCTGCGTCGCCCCAGGTTAGTGGGAGTTAGCTACCTGCTAGCAAAATCGATCACTGTCACTTACAAAACACTAAGCACACATAACTGCAGCGTTCGCAGAGTCAGGCCTGGTATGCAGTTGCAGCGCGGATTTATTTATCTTGACAGCAACAGCGTTTGCTCCCACGATACATAAAGCCGCGACTCCAAACTGTCGAAATTCCGAATTTTGAAGGGAGGTATTCTAATGGTGGGCATACCCACCAATCAAAAGTAAATATGAGGCGTACACAAGCGTTGGTCTGGCGTCATATGTAAACAGCAAAATCAGTTCAAACCCCCCCCAAATGACCCCATTTTGGAAAGTAGACACCCCAAGCTATTTGCTGAGAGCAATGTTGAGCCCATTAAATATTTTTTTTTTTTGTCCCAAGAGATTGAATAATGAAAAAAAAAAAAAATATATATATTTTTTTTACAAAAAGTTGTCACTAAATGATATATTGCTCAAACATGTCATGGGCATATGTGGAAATACACCCCAAAATACATTCTGTTGCTTCTCCTGAGTATTGTTAAAGCAAATAAAAAATATGGGGGGGGTTTTGTACTTCTCTGCCATTTTAGCACCTCAAGAAATGAAATAGGCAGTCATAAATTAAAAGCGGTGTAAATTCCAGAAAATGTACTCTAGTTTGTAGACGCTATAACTTTTGCGCAAACCAATAAATATACGCTTATTGGCATTTTTTTTACTAAAGACCTCTGGTCCTTAAGCTGACAATTGGTCCGGGGCTGAAGTGGTTAAAGTAAATATGACAAAATCAGAGATATTAAATTTAACTCTATCGACAGAAGTCCAGAGCGCTATTCAAGTTAAATTGCCATTTAAGTGGTGTAAGAAAGAACTGGGCTACTTAGGAATAAACTTAACAGCTCAATTGGGCGATCTCTTTGAAATTAATTATATCCCCCTTCTTAATAAAATTAAAGAGCAATTAAGTAGGATGCAACACAAAGCACTCTCATGGATTGGAAAGATAAACGCAGTAAAAATGTTCATACTACCGGTATTTATCTATACTTGTCAGATGATCCCAATCCCCATTCCACAAAGTTACTTCAGAAAATTTAAATCTATGATAATAAAATTTATTTGGGCATGAAAACGGGCATGAATTGCGTTTAACACAATGGTCAGAGAAAAGGACAGAGGGGGTCTAGCAGCACCAGATTTTAAAAAATATTATGAAGCTATTGTGATCTTTAGAATAATAGATTGGGCTCATAATAAGGAGGATAAGAGCTGGGTAAAGTTAGAAATGAGTTTAAGTAGAACAAACACGTGGAAAATGATCTGGATACCGCCACAATGTCGAGGTCTGGGTCCAAACACAAATTTACTCACAAAAAATACACACAATTGAAGGATGTATTATGATGAAATCTGAATGTAAAAGATTCATGTATGTATAATGTATTTAAAACGAGAAAATAAAGAATATATAAAAAAAAGGAAGATTTCCTCAATATTACCAAAATTTGGGGTTTTCATTTACTTTCACTTTTAATGATAATGGTAAACAGGACAAATAGAGAGGTTGAATCTCCCTAACAGGGGCACAGACAGCAATACAGTGCCTTGAAAAAGTATTCATACCCCTTGATGTTTTCCACATTTTGTCATGATACAACCAAAAACGTAAATGTATTTTATTGGGATTTTATTTGATAGACAAAGTGGCACATAATTGTGAAGTGGAAGGAAATTGATAAATGGTTTTCAACATTTTTTACAAATAAATATGTGAAAAGTGTGATGTGCATTTGTATTCAGCCCCTTATCTCTGATGCCCCTAACTAAAATCTAGTGGACTTAATTGCCTTTAGAAGTCACCTAATTAGTAAATAGAGTCCAACTTTGTGTAATTGAATCTCAGTATAAATACAGCTGTTCTGTGAAGCCTTCAGAGGTTTGTTAGAGAACCGTAGTGAACAAACAGCATCATGAAGGCCAAGGAACACACCACATAGGTCAGGGATAAAGTTGTGGAGACGTTTAAAGCAGGGTTAGGTTATACAAAAACATCCCAAGCTTTTAACATCTCAAGGAGCACCATCATCCGAAAATGGAAAGAGTATGGCACAACTGCAAACCTACCAAGACTTGGCCGTCCACCTAAACTGACATGCAAGGCAAGGAGAGCATTCATCAGAGAAGCAGCCAAGAGGCCCATGGTAACTCTGGAGGAGCTGAAGGGATCCACAGTTTAGGTGGGAGAACCACAGGACAACTATTAGTTGTGCACTCCACAAATTTGGCCTTTATGGAAGAGTGGCAAGAAGAAAGCTATTGTTGAAAGAAAGAAGTCCTGTTACAGTTTGCAAAAAGCCATGTGGGGGACACAGCAAACATGTGGAAGAAGGCGCTCTGGTCAGATGAGAGCAACATTTAACTTTTTGGGCTAAAAGCAAAACACCATGTGTAGCAGAAAACTAACACTGCTGAACACACCATCCCCACCATGAAACATGGTGGTGGCAGCATCATGTTGTGTGCTTTTCTTCAGCAGGGACTGGGAAGCTTGTTAGAGTTGATGGGAAGATGGATGGAGCCAAATACAGGGCAATCTTAGAAAAAAAGGTTCACCTTCCAGCAGGACAATGACCCTAAACATATAGACAGAGCTAAAATGGAATGGTTTAGATCAAAGCATATTCATGTGTTAGAATGGCCCAGTCAAAGTCTAGACCTAAATCCAATTGAGATTCTGTGGCAAGACTTGAACATTACTATTCACAGACGCTCTCCATCCAATCTGACAGAGATTAACCGCTTCCCGACCGCCTCCTGTAGATATACGTCAACAGAATGGCACGGGCAGGCAAAAGCACGTACCTGTACGTCCCCTTTAATTTGCCTGCCCGGGGGGCGCGCAAAGGACCCGATCGCCGCTGGTATCCCGCGATCGGGTTACGGAGCTGAAGAACGGGGAGAGGTCTATGTAAACAAACCTCTCCCCGCGCTTCCTACACTGACTGTCAGTGATCGGCGGTTCCCTGTCATCGGGAACGCCGATCAATGACGTCAGACGTACAGCCACGCCCCCCTACTGTAAAAAAAAACACAACACGTCACACTGACTCCTCCCCGCCCCCTAGTGGTTAACCCCCTAACTACAACTGTCATTTACATAGGAATCAGTGCTATTTAAATAGCAGTGATTGCTGTATAAATGACAAATGTCCCAAAAATGTGTCAAAAATGTCCGATGTGTCCGCCAAAATGTCGCAGTCACAATAAAAATCGCTGATCGCCGCCATTACTAATAAAAAAAAAATATTAATAAAAATGCTATAAAACTATCCCCTATTTTGTAAACGCTATAACTTTTGCGCAAACTAATCAATAATCGCTAATTGCGATTTTTTTTACCAAAAATATGTAGAAGAATACGTATCGGCCTAAACTGAGGAAAAAAAATGTTTTTTTATATATTTTTTTGGGATATTTATTATAGCAAAAAGTAAAAAATATTGCATTTTTTTCAAAATTGTCGCTCTATTTTTGTTTATAGCGCAAAAAATAAAAACCGCAGGGGCGATCAAATACCACCAAAAGAAAGCTCTATTTGTGGGAAAAAAAGGACGCCAATTTTGTTTTGGAGCCACGTCGCATGACCGCGCAATTGTTAGTTAAAGCGACGCAGTGCCGAATTGCAAAAAGGGGCCTGGTCCTTTGGCTGCCAATTGGTCCGGGGCTGAAGTGGTTAAGCTATTTAACAAATAAAAAGGGGCAAAAATGTAACCCTCTAGATGTGCAAGGCTGGTAGCGATATATCCAAAAAGACTTGGAAAGGTGGTTCTACAAAGTATTGACTCATACAAATTCACCCCACACTTTTCACATATAATCACACACACAGGTTGAACTTGATGGACTTGTGTCTTTTTTCAACCTCACCTACTATGTAACTATGTAATTTTTTACAAATAAATATGTGAAAAGTGTGATGTGCATTTGTATTCAGCCCCTTTTACTCTGATACCCCTAAAGCTGGCCGCTTTAGCTGTCGGTTAATTGCAAGCTCCTATCTCTACACAGTGACTCACCTTTTGATGATATCCTGCTCGTCAGTCCTGCCTACTTAAGCCTTCCAGTCCAGATGATCTCTGCCTTCATCTTGGTCACATCTCTAGAGACGCTCTCC
>CM053028.1:196933469-197053469 GCA_028564925.1 Lithobates sylvaticus
CTTCCATTCGGATCGCCTTGACAATCTGAGCGGAAGTGGGAGCTGGCATTGTTTAAATGAGGTACCCGCTCCCCCTCCCAAAAAATGACATGCAAATGTGGCAGAAGAGGAGGGGAGGGGGACTTAAAGTGGAAATTCCTCTTTTGGGTAGAGTTCTGATTAAAGTAATGCAAAGTTATTGCCAAATAAACAGTGGAAATTTAAAAATTGCTGTGGTTCATAAGAGGTATACAGTAAAGGTACAAGAACGTAAAGCCTAAACGTAAAACCTTACATATACTCACTGAAATGACTAGCCCCAGGTGATACACAGGGATGAAACAAATCATCCTCCATAAGTTGTACCTGTCGATATGCAGTCCTCTCTTCTTTACATCCTCTTAAAACGCACAGATAAAAGGCTTTTTCTTACCAGTAAAAGGCAGAGGAAGAGGATCTGATGTCACACACACACACACTGCACAACTAGAGCACAAAGCTCAGTAAAACCTGAAACCTGAGTTGAGGGAATGCATATACCCCACCAAATACAGAATCATTGGGACATTTACATGATGCTGTCATTTGCCTGCTGTGTGCTGGATGGGGGCTGTTGATTCAGCATAGACTATTATCACTGACTCATGCAGATAACAGAGGGAAGAGACAAGACAGTGCTTTGGATTGAGTGTATACTATAGAAAGATATGCTTTGTTCAAAGGTTTACGAGCACTTTTAAGTGGCTAATAAAATATGGCACAACAATCGTAAAACTATTAAAACTTTCGTTAACTATTTTTCACTTTTATGCTTTCACTTTTATGCTTTTTGTTTTATTGGTGTTTATATCCCTGTTGGAAAGAAAATGCTGGTGACCACTGTAATGCTGTATTGTTTACACTCTAGTTTGAAAAGTAGAATGTTCATGTTATTACATTCCTTTTGATGTTTTTCAGGTGCTTCATGAACCTTTAATTGATGAAGATCCAGTATTTATTGCTACGTGTACTGAACGGGAACTTCGTAAAAGGAAAAAGAGAAAATTCAGCCTTTGGGTTCGACAGTGTTCATCCACAGGCTTCATATGTCAGGTGAGTGGTTTGCCTAGTGTATATTAAAGTGTCACTAAACAATATCCCTATTCTCCAAATATAATCCATACACATTTCCCAGCAAACATGATACTGCATACTCTTGTATGGTGATTGGTCTACTCCTGACAGACTATTTTCCCCTCCCAATGGTGTTGCTGAGCAATATACTATTGAGGAGGCTTGTATTATTTGTGGACTTCTTGCCTTTACAATACGCTGACTATTCCTGTCACAAACATTCCAGTGTTTAAGGATCCGATGGACAAGAGACTGTAAACTTCTTCTAAGTCCTTATTCTCCTTAGGATACCCTGCCCTGCAATCTACCATTGCTGTCATGTGCATTTGCCAAACATTGGGGGAGTGAGCCAGGGATATGGCCAAGGCACCTGTATCCATCCTGATAGATAATTCCCTTTTGAAACAATCATAACTAATGCATGTTACCCTGCCTTAGGCTGGATTCACACCTATGCATTTTTAGTGCATTTTGCAGATTTGCACTACAGAACTTGTTCCATAGGAAACCATGGTAAATGGACTGTAGTGCAAGTATGCAAAAAGCACTAAAACTGCATAGGTGTGAATCCAGCCTAACTGTGATGGGCTTATGAATATTATACATTTGTACTCAGAGTCAATCTGTGGATAGTATGGGAAAGGAACAAAGAGCAAACGAGAACATTGACCTGTGGTGTGCCAGGGGTCACGTGGTCAGTATGCCTAAAAGGGGGCATACCCAAGTATGAAATGAAATGAAATGAAAGAAAAAGAAAAAGGGAATGGGTGGGTGGAACACGAGAGCCTCCGACCATGAGGGGAGGAGGCGAAGGAGGGCAGGCTTTATGCAGCCTGACTCCTCCTACAAACACAGGCTGACCTGCGGTCCTCCTTTTTCTTTGTACTCAGAGTCAATCTGTGGATAGTATGGGAAAGGAACAAAGAGCAAACGAGAACATTGACCTGTGGTGTGCCAGGGGTCACGTGGTCAGTATGCCTAAAAGGGGGCAAAAAATAACCACAGTAGGATGAAAGCTTACTGACCGAATTGCCGTTCAATCTGCTGAAATTGACAAACGCTTATGACACCTCCAAAGTGGCTCGGGGACGTACCCCGAGAAACAAGACAACCTCCACCTAACCAAATGCTAATGGTCGGGACCACCTGGCGCAAAGTCACGGAAGCCGCTCCTATCCTAAATGAATAGCCAAAGTATGCTTGAAGGTCCAGAACCTGATTTGCCCAAATAAAGGGGACGGTAATGAAGTATGCATAGAGCTGCAGAGAGGGGAGCACTAGGAAGAGGCAACCGGGGACCCCCCTGGGTATATCAGAAGTGGCACTGACGGGCTGGTTTAAAACCAACACCGAGCCCACGCCTTGCCAGGCTCCAAGAATACTGATGACGTGCCGCCTCCCGAATGCTGCGTCTTGCGAGCATGCAGATGTAACGGACAAGACCGGGGTGCCAACCAGTTGATTGACCAAAAGTATGCGAGACCCTGGGCCAGAAGTGCAACTCCCCTGGCCTTAGGAACCATAAAGGTCAGATACAGCGCTGTCTTAAGCATCAAGCTGGTTCACAACAAAAAGGAGACCCTGTCGGATACATCATGAAGAATTTAACAAACGATGGGAAGACTGCCGAGTACAGCCGGAGCAACTCTTCTGGATCCCTGAGGATGGCTTGACTACAGTGCACAGACAATGAAGAAAGGCCTGTCGGGGAATGCCGACAACATGAAATGCTGAGTCTCCACCAGATGCGCGCTGATAGTGCTGTAGGCCGATACGAGTTGGAAGGGGCCAAAAAAAAAAACAGAAAAGCAAAATAGCAACTGGATGTCGACCATCAGGACTAAGCAACCTAGACCGGAAAGCCTGGAAACATCCTAAGCCATGTCACGAGCCTACCTGGTATACAAAACAAAGATTTTGTCGATCAAGGCTGTTGCGTCGGTCCAAGGAAACCTGATCCATCACCAATGCTGGAAACCTGAAGAGAAGGCGTGCCGCCGGCATCTGTGTCCGAGACCTGGGCCTAATGATACCGGCCCAGGCACAGAGAGGGATCCGGAATCCCCTAAGCCCCAGAGCCAGCAGAAGCTGCTGGAGCTGCCATGGCTGACTTACCAATAGTTCCATACTATTGCGCAACTCCTGGCCGGCCAGAGCTAGGACATGGAAGGTAACGTGAAAATGACACAGAACTGGGACAGGAACATGAATTGCGAGAGAAACTTGAGAAGACTGAGAACCTGCGACCGGAAAGTAACTGCGTGAAAGAACGTGACTGGACAAGAACATGAGTAGCGCGATCAGACTAAAGCCCCATACACACGGTCGGACAATCCGCGGACCAGGTCGGTCGGATCCTGTCCGTCATACTTTGTCTGATGTTGGTTTTGCGTACACACGGTCGGACAAAGTTGTCGGAAAATCCGATCATTCTGAACGTGGTGACGTTTGTTGCCTACGACGGGACTACGTAGAGGCTAGTAGCCAATAGCTTTGGTCTTGTAATGTGATCTGAGCATGCGTAGCACTTTGTCCGGTCGGACAACCGTACACACGATCGGATTTGGTGTGATCGGACCGTGTTGTCGGCAAATCTTTCCAGCAGGAGATAAGACTTTGTCCGTCGGACAATCCGACGTACACTGTCCGATGGTGCATACACACGGTCTGATTTTTCAACAACATTGTCCGATCGGACAGAATCCATGAAAAAGTCCGACCGTGTGTATGGGGCTTTAGACGTGAGTAGCACACGGACCGAGGCTGCACGAAAACGCAACCTGCATAAGAAACGCCGGTCGCACGAGAACGTAAACCGATGAACAACGAGAGAAACCTGGGAAACGAGAGAAACATGAAACGTGAGTTGGCATAGAAACAAACAGTTGCATGAGAAACGTAAGTTGCATGAGAAACGTAAGTTGCATGAGAAACGTAAGTTGCATGAGAAACGTAAGTTTGTACGAAATATGTGAGCAGTGCAAGAAAACAGATGAGGAGACTTGCCACTGAACAAGCCAATTAAAAACGATCATCTCAATCTGTTTAACCCATAGACGTGATGGGAAACCCGCAGTGGAAGAACATAGACAACCCAGCTGTAAAAATTACCAGAGAACACAACAATACCCCTGGTACCTAACAAGTGTAAGGATGTGGGTGCAGAAATGACAAGACCAATCAGCGCCGGAATGTGAACCTAATGACCACCCCCCCCTACCGTATGCAGTAAGCGAGCCCGAGCAACCTGCCGCGCTAAGACAGGCAATTAAAAACGAACACTCAGGGCTAAGGTACCCACAGAACGTGGTGGGTAGTAGTAAAGGTGTAATGGTGAACGTGCATGTATGACGTATGGACTACAGGCGAGAAGATTGTGGGACGACAATCAATTAAAAACGAAAACCTCAGCCCGTATGGATCTGTAGACATGACAGATCCTGGATGTAAGCACTAGCTAACGGAAATGCCGCAAACGAAAGGCAATGACATGAAAAGGCATATGACATGCACTAGAACACAACATGAGACACGCAAGAAACCAAGAAAACACGAGAAACGTAAGAAAACACGAGAAACGTAAGAAAACACGAGAAACGTAAAACATGAGAAACGTAAGAAACCACGAGAAACTTAAGAAAACATGGAAACATGCGAAACGTAACAACCATGGAAAACATGAGAAATGTAAGAAAACCTGGGAAAACGTGAGAAACGCAAGAAACATGAAACGTCGGAAACATGAGAACCGTAACTATGCCTGAGAACCGTGAAATTGCATGAGAACCAGAAATTGCATGAGAACCAGAAATTGCATGAGAACCCCCAGCATGTGACTGAGTTCAGCTCAAACACCCAAAGTTTGACATGACCCCACATCTGCGATCAGTCCCCGACAAGATGCATCCTTCATGATAGGTCTACTTCAGCTCTTCCCATGGTCTAGCACCCAGTAATTCAAATGAGAAACGTAAAATCGCATGAGAACCTAAATGACCCAAAACTTACCTGAGAAACGTAAAAAAAACGCATGAGAAACGTAAAACCGCATGAGAAACATAAATGACCCAAAGCTTACTTGAGAAATGTAAAATCGCATGAGAACGTAAAATCGCATGAGAACGTAAAATCGCATGAGAAACGTAAATGACCCAAAATTTACCTGAGAAATGTAAAATCGCATGAGAAATGTAAAATCGCCTGAGAAACATAAATGACCCAAAGCTTACCTGAGAAATGTTAAATCGCATGAGAAACGTGAAAAGGCATGAGAAACGTAAAATCGCATGAGAACCATAAATGACCCAAAACTTACCTGAGAAATGTAAATCGCAAGAGAACGTAAATCGCAAGGACCCAAGCGCATGACCAAATTTGCACGGGAAACACAACAACACATGGATCGCATGAAAAACATAAAATTGCATGAGAAACGTAACACGCCTGAGAAACGTAAATGCCCAAACTTACCTGAGAAATGAACTACAACCCTGCAGCCCCCTAAGAACCCCCCCAAACTGAGATGACAGGCGACATGTGGTGACAGGGCAGGAGAAGCGGGTGCCCAGACCTGTGACCGGGGAGGAGCTGGCGGGCGACTGAATCCCCCCCTGCACGCAACACCGGGAGGGGCAGACGGTTGGCCTCCCCTGGAGACCAACTGTATGGCTAGAGGAGTCATCGGGTGGCCGAATCCCCCCTCCCCCCCAGCAGAAATGCAGGCGACCCCCTCGAAGAACAGAAGACCTGTCAGGCTGACTCACCCCCCCCCCCCCCCCCCCATCTCCCAACACCGGCGCGGGAGGGAGAGGCGGCTCCCAAGTGGAGACAGCTGGCGGCCATGCTCCCCCTCCTCCCGGAACCCAGGGAGAAGCGTCTCCTACGTGGAGATAGAGGAGCCGCTAGGCGGCCATGCACCCCCCCCCCCCGGAACCCAGGGAGAAGCGGGCGGGAGAAGCGTCTCCCACGTAGAGACAGCGGAGCTGTCAGGCGGCCAAGCTCCCCCAACCCCCCTTCTCCCCGGAACCCAGGGAGAAACGGGCGGGAGGAGGAAGCGTCTCCCACGTGGAGACAGCGGAGCTGACAGGCGGCCATGCTCCTCCCCCGCCCCCGAACCCAGGAGAAGCGGGCGGGAGGGAGAAGCGTCTCCTCCGCAAATACGGCGGCGGTAGAGTAAAGGGGACAGAGGGGCCGGCAGCCGCAACCCCCCCCTCTCCCCCGGCGGAACACTAGGAGACCTCGTGTAGCCCAAGCAGCTTCAGGCGGCCGCAACCCCCCCCCTCCTCCGGAGGGTCCCAGGGAGAAGAGGGCAGGCAGGAGAAGCGGCTCAGTCACCGGGAGAAGCGGGCGGCGGGAGAAGCGGGCGGCCTCGTGGAGAAATGCTGCCATAAGCCGGGAAAGCGAAGCCGCCGAGCGTCCTCCTCGCATGATCCGAGACCCGGAAGTGACGTCAGCGTCGCCCCGCAAATGACGCCGACACGAGAGCCTCCGACCATGAGGGGAGGAGGCGAAGGAGGGCAGGCTTTATGCAGCCTGACTCCTCCTACAAACACAGGCTGACCTGCGGTCAGCCTTTTTCTATATCCAGAAGGAGTGTCCTGTCTGTTCATATGCCAAGAGCTCTTGGGCTTACATGTTGGTCTGCAGAACAGAGGTGCAAAAAAACAAACTACTGTGAATGCCTTTTGATGGAGAATGTCTCTTTGATGCCTTCCTAGACAACTTTTTGGCAAATTCTTTATTACAATAGAGGAGGTAGGCTTTCTGGCCTCTGTGGGCATCAAGGGTGCTTACTTCCTGTACATGTTCCCAATTGTTCAGCACATTAATGCTATCTGCATTTTGCTGTGGGTACACAATACTACATGTTCTTTGCATTTGGTCTGTCCACTGTACCTCAAGTAATCATCTAGGTGCCAGCCTCTGTGGTTGCTCTGCTGTGTTAACTGGGCATTTACAACATCGAATAGTTGGGCAACCTCTTGCTGAGAGAACAGTCAGCTCAATCTCTGTCTGCTAATGTCCATAAGATGGTTCAGACTCTAAGATTCTGTTGGATCCTAAACCTTCAGAAGTCCGCACTGGAACCGACACTTGGAGTATCTGTCTTTTCTCCTAGACACTGCTCAGTCCCAAAAGACAAACTCTTGACTCTCCGGTCTCAAGTTAAGACGCAGTCAAGGAGCCATTCAACTCTCCATTTTTGCATGTGAGTTCTGTGCTTGATGGTCCCATATTCTTAATTCCAACTGGTTAGCCATCCTGCTTCACAATAGCTGCCTTTACCAGCATCCTAAGAGATATTGTGTTATTTCTGCTCTCTAAAAAGCTAGGAAATCCACCTCTAACAAGGTGTACCATCACACTTGGAAAGTATGCTTTGTATAGTGCATGCAATGAAATTCCATCCCAGGAAATACTCCTGTTTTTATGATCTAGCTATCCTGTGAAATTGCTTCTGAGCTACTTATGGATTGATCCGTGTGAGAAGTAATGTAGTGTCTGTCCCAGTGGTGCTGAAAAGGATCGGTGAGAAAGCTAAACTTATGCCCAGGCATACTGACTGAAATGTTTCAGATATTGCTCTAGCGCTGCAACCTGTTATATTATACCCTCACTTCCTATTCCAGTGCGTTAGGGAAAAAAAAGGTAACATAGATTTGCCCAATATGTCCCTACTGCTGTAATCTAGAAAAGGGAATTTTAATATGGTCAAGCTGCTGTTTCTCTGAATACCCACCCTGATTTAGTAAGCTTATGGAGGTTGATGCTTGATCTCCTGATATTCAGGAATGCACGCTTCTCCTCACATATACTTTTTCATCAAAAATAAATATATTTGGTAGCAAGACTTGTTAACCTTGGTAGTGGATGAAAGGTGTCCCCTGAAACACATTTTGATCACTTTCCTAGTTCGATAACTTTAAATTGGTCACTTGGATCCTTACTTCCCCCTGTGGAATATTGGCCCATTATGGGTTTTCCTTACTCTTTGCCCAGGTGACTGTTTATGCCATAATCAAAATTTCCACTCTGAAAAAAAAAAAGAGTACATTGGTGGTTAAGGAGACTTTTGAGTCACAAACTCTTTGGACACTTACCTACGTACACACAATAGGATTTTCCGACAACAAAACCGTGGATTTCTTTCCGAAGGATGTTGGCTCAAACTTGTCTTGCATACACACGGTCACACAAATGTTGTCGGAAATTCCAAACGTCAAGAACGCAGTAACGTACAACACGTAAGACGAGTCGAGAAAAATTAAGTTCAATAGCCAGTGCGGCTCTTCTGCTTGATTCCGAGCATGCGTGGACTTTTGTGTGTCGGAATAGTGTACACACGCTCGGAATTTCTGACAAGTCTTGTTGTCGGAAATTTTGAGAACCTGCTCTCAAACATTTGTTGGCGGAAATTCTGACAACAAATGTTCTATGGAGCATACACACGGTCAGAGTTTCCGACATCAAGCTCACATCCAACATTTGTTGTCGGAAAATCCTATTGTGTGTACTACCCATTACAGTTAAAGTGGTGGTAAAGGCATTATTTTTATATTATATATATATATATATCTCCTAGACATGAATCGTTTAGGAGATATGCGCCGGTGATGTCACCGGCGCATGTGCATTGCGCTCTCAATGGATGACATTACATCCATAGAGAACCATGTCTCTGCCCCTGACTCCCAAACGCATGCACAAGAGTGACGCCATCGCGGCTAGGCCAGTCAAACAGCCGCAGCCCCCGAACCCGGAAAGAAGACCAGGTGAAGATGGGAGCCCTCTCAGCGGTGACGATGAGGGGTTTGTTTTCAGGTAAGTCTTTCATAATTTGTTAGTATGCGATGCATGAAGTGGCTTTTTGGGAATAAGCATGTACAGTGCTTTGCAAAAGTATTCACCCCCCATTGGCTTTTTACCTATTTTGTTACGTTACAGCCTTTAGTTCAATGTTTTTTTAATCTGAATAATATGTGATGGATCAGAACACAATAATCTAAGTTGGTGAAGTAAAATTAGAAAAATATATACATAAAACTATTTTTTCAGAAATAAAAAAACTGATAATTGGCATGTGCGTATGTATTCACCCCCTTTGTTATGAAGCCCATAAAAATCTCTGGTGCAGTGAAATGATGTCCACCTGTGTGCAATCTAAGTGTAACATGATCTGTCATTACATATGCACACCTTTTTGAAAGGCCCCAGAGGCTGCAACACCTAAGCAAGAGGCACTACTAACCAAACACTGCCATGAAGACCAAGGAACTCTCCAAACAAGTAAGGGACAATGTTGTTGAGAAGTACAAGTCAGGGTTAGGTTATAAAAAAATATCCAAATCTTTGATGATCCCTAGGAGCACCATCAAATCTATCATAACCAAATGGAAAGAACATGGCACAACAGCAAACCTGCCAAGAGATGGCCGCACACCAAAACTCACGGACCAGGCAAGGAGGGCATTAATCATATTGGCAGCACAGAGACCCAAGGTAACCCTGGAGGAGCTGCAGAGTTCCACAGCAGAAACTGGAATAGCTGTACATAGGACAACAATAAGCCGTACGCTCCATAGAGTTGGGCTTTATGGCAGAGTGGCCAGAAGAAAGCCATTACTTTCAGCAAAAAACTAAATGGCACATTTTGAGTTTGCAAAAAGGCATGTGGGAGACTCCCAAAATGTATGGAGGGAGGTGCTCTGGTCTGATGAGACTAAAATTTACCTTTTTGGCCATCAAAGAAAACACTATGTCTGGCGCAAACCCAACACATCACATCACCCAAAGAACACCATCCCCACAGTGAAACATGGTGGTGGCAGCATCATGCTGTGGGGATGTTTTTCAGCATTCGGGACTGGGAAACTGGTCAGAGTTGAGGGAAAGATGGATGGTGCTAAATACAGGGATATTCCTTAACAAAACCTGTACCACTCTGTATGTGATTTGAGGTTAGGACAGAGGTTCACCTTCCAGGAGGACAATGAACCCAAACAGACTGCTAAAGCAACACTTGAGTGGTTTAAGGGGAAACATGTAAATGTGTTGGAATGGCCTAGTCAAAGCCCAGACCTCAATCCAATAGAAAATCTGTGGTCAGACTTAAATCGGAGTTCCACCCTAAAGTGGAACTTCCACTTATCTGATTCCTCCCCTCTCCGGTGCCACGATTGGCACCTTTCAGGGGGGAGGGGGGTGCAGATACCTGTATAATACAGATATCTGCACCCACTTCCGGGACTAGCTGCCCCGCCCCTATCGGAAGATGCCTGCCCATATCTGAGGGTTCCCGTTGTGTCTTGGGAAACACACAGTTCCCAGGACACAACGAGGACCAATAAAGACGCGCAGCGCGACTCGCGCATGCGCAGTAGGGAACCGGACAGTGAAGCCTTTGCGTCTTCACTTCCTGATTCCCTGACAGAGAATGGCGGCGGGGCAGCCAAGAGACGAGCGGTCGCTCGTCACATTCTGCCGATCAGAATATTGTACGAAAAATACAGATTTCGAAGCGATCGTACAATAATCTAATCATTAGTACTCAGGGTTGCCAACCGCCAGTAAATTTACTGACAGTTTGTAAAAATCTGTAATTAAATTTTTAATTTTTTTTTACAACTCCCAGTAAATATCAGGGGCTGACAATTTCATGCTGTGTTAACTTTTTAAGTGTAAATCAAGCAAATTACTTTGTTAGACAGTAGGTATTGTCAGTGTTTCCATATCATGTTTATACTGTTCAAATAATCACTATGTTAGTTTTCAATAGTTCTGTAATTTCTCAGGTTGCCAGTACAAAATGTGCTCTGCCAGTAAATTTTACATGTTTTGTCAGTAAATGCTGTCGGAGGTTGGCAACCCTGAGTACTGACCCAATCGGATATGCACGAAATTTTTTTCATACGATTTTCATTTAACCACTTCAATACCAGACCTATCCGCCCCTTCCCGCCAGGACAGTTTTCAGCTTTCAGCGCTGTTGCACTTTGAATGACAATTGCGCGGTCATGCTACACTGTACCCAAACAATTTTTATCATTTTTTCCCCCACAAATAGAGCTTTCTTTTGGTGGTATTTGATCACCTCTGCGTTTTTTATTTTTTGCTAAACAAACTAAAAAAGAACAACATTTAAAAAAAAAAAAAAGTTTTTTCTTAATTTTGGTTATGTTGTTTTCTACTTCAGTGACGGGGACTGATGAGGCGGCACTGATGGGCACTGATGATGATGCACTGATATGTAGAATTGTTGGGCACTGATAGGCGGCACTGATATGCAGCACTGATGGGCACTGATAGTCGGCACTGATGGGCACTGATAGTCGGCACTGATGGGCACTGACTGGCGGCACTGATGGGCACTGACTGGCGGCCCTGATGGGCACTGACAGGCGGCTGTGATGGGCACTGACAGGTGGCACTGATTGGCAGATAGGTGGTACTGATTGGCACTGGCAGGTGGCACTGATGGGCAGCAGTGATGTTGAGGTACTGACAGGTTTTACTACTGGGCACTGAGATGGGCATTGACTGGCACTGGTGGGCACTGATTAGCACTGATATGGGCACTGATTGGCACTTTGATGGGCACTGTGAGCTGTGTTTTAACTGGGGCAGCTGAGGGGGCACATCTGAGGTGTTGTGGCACATCTGAGGGGGCTGTGCTGATAATCAATGTGCTGATTATTAGCACAGACCCCCCTCTAACAGGGAGAGCCACCGATCGGCTCTCCCTGTCAGCGCGAACCGAGGAATGCCGTTTACAGGCACTTCCTGGTTCTCGCGATGATCAGCTGTGATTGGTCACAGCTGATCACGTGGTAAGAAGCCTCCCATCACGATCGGAGATGCGGGGTGTCAGACTGACGCGCTGCGGGCCCACGCCGGCATGTTATCCTGCTGGGCGTCATATGACGCCCAGTCAGGATAACAGAACCACTTCCCGGACGTCATTCTGCATACGGCGGGCGGGAAGTGGTTAATCAGTACAGTTGTCCTTTGACAATGCAATACAAATACACTACTACATCACTTTTTGTATTCTGTTGTACGAGAATTTTCGTAACTTTAGTAAACTCTTCATTTTTGATATGCGATCAGCATGCAAAAAAACGTACGATCATTCGTCCGATAATCTCATCATGTGTACCAGGCATAAGGGAGTAAGATTCATGTTTTGCAGTCTCTTGTTGATTTAGCCATAATCAATAAAATCTTCTTCCCCTTGAACTACTACTGTTAAAAATGTTTGTTTTTATATTTTTATAAATATTTCCTGTTTGCATGCAATACACTGGTCAGAGGAAATGTGCAGGATGTAAAACATGTCTAATGGTACTCCGGAGCTCTTATGTTGCTTTGCAGCAGAATATATAATTCTGTAAGCGCTTTTATTTAAATTACTTTGTCATGTTTTGGTATATAGGTCAGTCCAACAGACAACAAAAGCGATTATCTTAGATACATTGAAAAAGTGAAAGGTTATATAAACCTGATATAGTTTGCGCTAAATGATGAGAAATCATGATATCAGGAGATGAAGTCGTATGTTCCTGTAATATGGAATGGGGTTTTATAAAGCTTAACTTCCTAATCACGCTTTCTAAGCTTTTCAATGATTTCACCAGCCCTTCTGCCATCTGCTTACCCTAGATTCACAAGAATTTTTCTTGTTCTGTTATTACTATAGATATTCAGTATTTTATTTTAAAGTATTTAAATTCAGTATTTGATTGAAGCAGATGCAAATATTACTTTAAATATTACTTCTGTGTATGAATAAGTGATAAAGGGAGGGGTAGTGGCTATGAGTGAAAGCCAGAGAGATGCATTTCTAGCTTCATCACCCAATAAATCCTTCTTTTGGTCATGTCTTTTTGCCTCCTTCAAAGTCCCAGAACATCTCATTCACCTGGAAGCACTGCTTCTTGCACCTTGGGGCAAGCACAGGCAGGCATGCATATGTCAAGTCTGCAAAAGTGTAGCTAGCACCTTGAATGTTCCAAGTCCTGGCATATTTAGAGCATATAGTAGATCATTGCTCAAACTAGCAGTGCAGTTGTAAACCTAGAAGCTGCTGCAATAGTAAACATTACCACCACTCAGGCTTCTTTGATTATGTGCAGATTGACACCATCTTTTTCTGGCAACAGCTACACAATACAAAATAAAATCTTGTGTCAAAATGTTGACTGGGAGCTACCCAGAGCTCAGTAGCTGTTTGAAACATCACTATAGCATAAGATTAGGGATGAGCAAATCTGCCTAGGCTGGATTCATGGCCAATTTTCTATAGCATTATCAAAATTTGGAAAATCCTGTCTCGTTCCTCTATGTAGTTTAAAGCTCTGGGATATTTGTCCACCCTCTCTAATGTGTGCTATCGGTGTGCAATACAGCAGTTGTACCCATGACATAAATCTATCCCCGAACCCAAATTTACGCATTACTGCCCAAAGATAGTCCCATTCAATGCTATCAAACACCTTGTGGGCATCAAGTGACAGCAATGCTCGGTCCCCACCATTATCTGCTGGTAACTGAATGTTGAGGAAGAGGCATCACAAATTAATTACCGTCGATTTTTAGGGCCTAAATCCGGATTGGTCAGGGTGGATAATGGAGGAAATTATTTTGTTAAGACGTATCGCCAGGACTTTCGCCAAAATCTTGAAGTCATTTTGTAGTAGGGAAATTGGGCTATATGAGGCTGGATCAAGGGGGTCTTTGTGTGGTTTCAGTATTAGCACAATAATGGCCCTAGATATAGATTGGGGAAGTTCTCCTGCCTTCCTAGCCTCGTTAAACACCTTCAGCAATCTAGGTAATATACATTCTGCATATTGCTTGTACACTTCTGCGGGCAAGCCGTCATCCCCTGGGGCCTTTGAGTTGGGAAACGCACCGGTCGCCACCTGCAGTTCCTTCAATGTTAAGGGGGCATCTAGTTGTTTCTTAAAAGAGGAAGACATTTGGGGGAGTTGTACGTTATTCAGAAAACTGTTCAGGGAATCTATTGTATAATTTTGTTTAGATTCATAGAGGGAGGAGTAATAGTTCACTAGGGTGGACATTATCTGGGAAGGGAAGTTAGTTATTTGTCCTGTGTCTGTCCGTAATGCTCCAATAGACGGGGACATTTGGTGGGCATTAGCAATTTTGGCTAGAAGGTGACCCGTGTGTTCCCCCTCCTCATAGAAGGCAGCCCTGTTAAAAAATCTTTTGTTCTCTGCCGCCGAGGTGGCCATACGGTGCATGGCATCCTGAGCTGCCACCCATGCCTCTTTATTACTATCTGTTGGGTTCTCGACAAATGTTTTCTCAGTGTCATGTGCCAACTGTTCCATGGACTCCCTATGAGCTTTTATATTGTGTTTAATCGCTTGAATTTATCTAATAAAGATTCTTCTTAGCATTGCCTTAAAGGCCTCCCAGGTAATACTGGCATTTGCCTCATTTGCATGGCTCTGCCAGAAGTCTGTAATTTGTGTCATAATTTGCTCATGAGAGGGAAATAAATGGAGCCAAAAGGCATTTAACTTCCAAGGAGCTCTAGCCAGATCCAATGGCAGCCACACCTCCAGGTGCACTACCAGTGGGGAATGATCCGATACACTTCGGGGGGGCGTATTTAACCCCCCCGAAACGTATCGTTCTGCCGCATATGAGCACATGCATAAATCTATGCGTGGCAATGAGGAGTGACTCTTATAGAGTCAGCGGTAAGATGCGTTTCTTGTAGGCAGGTATTTACGTAACAGAGTTGACACCATGGTGCGTTTTAAATGATCATTTAGTCCTCTGATGTTCCAGGAAATTATTGCTACCGTAGTCCTCCCAATAGTATTTTTCGGTACCGTGCAGGGTAACTAGGGAACATACTCTTCCCTGATAGTTCCTGTATCATAGTTACTACTTCCACATACTTGTACCAGTGATTCAATAGTGACTCTGACCATGTAATATACTCAGTATCAGACCTCTCTAGTGCTCAAAAGAAACAAAAATAAGAACAATGTCTCAACAAGCACAACGGTGTTCCAAACTGTTGTGGTGCGCTGTGACAGGGATATGAAGTAGCCTGTGCAGGCCAGGTTATGTGCGGGTCTTGCTTCCTCTGTACTCCCTGACACCTAGATAACTTTCATAACTTCTAAAGGGTTGGGGACAACAGGTCCCAGGCACTGTTTACTCGATCACTTAACGCAGCAATGTGAACAGAAGTAAGGGGCAATGTAGAAGTGTCCATAAACAAACACATTTCCGAACTCGCATTTTGTAGAATTTTAGATCATTGTACGTTTCCAGCAGGGCTCTTAATAAAGATGGAGAGCTGGGTAAGTCGACTCTATATATCCCGATATGTCGCAGTATTAGGATTGTCAGTCTTCCTCCGCTATTGGCCTCTGAGCCTGTCTGAGAGCATTCTCGTTTGCATCCAGCCATTGGGACGCATCCGTTGCATTCTCAAAGAAATGGGTTAGCCCCCCAGAGGTGATACAGAACTTTTCCCGGGTATAACATTGCGTAGGAGGCCTGGAGCCTCTGTAGGCGCTGTTTAACCTCTGAGAAGCGTGATCTACTCCGCTGTACCTCGGCAGAAAAATATGGATAAAAGGAGATTCTTGTGCCATTAAATTGAACATTTCTGCGTTCCCTTGCCAATCTCAGGATGATTTCTCTATAATTTATCAGTCTTGCCAGCATGGGTCGCGGGGGATGTCCTGGTGGTAGTGGTCTAGTCAGGACTCTGTGAGCCCTTTCCACAGCATATAAGTGTGTAAAGGCCTCCTTGCCAAAAGTGTCGGCAAGCCATTGCTCCACAAATTGGGTGGGTTCACGGCCCTCCACCTTCTCAGTTAGGCCTACTATCCGCACATTGTTGCATCTCAAGCGATTCTCAAAATCCTCTGCACGCAAGTCTGTGGCTTTGGCTAAACAGGTAGTTGCTTGGGATTCTCTTATTATGGCAGGCAGCTTGTCCTCCATATCACTGATTTTGCTTTCAGCAGCTGTTGTACACTCTCTTATCTTTTGAAGATCTTGTCTGACCAGGCTAACCTCCTCCTTTAAGCTCCCAAAGCGAGCTTGTAGATTGTTAACTGAGGCAGTGCATTTATTGACAGCTCTTAATATCGCTGCTAGGGTCGGTTGCTCACCCTCCTCCTCTCCAGCATCCTCTGACTCCTCCATTTCCTCAGTGTGGCTGCCTGTCTGCTCAAGCATGGCCGCAGCGCCCGCCCCATCTCACTGCCCTCCGTGCCTGCCACACCATTCTCTGTGTCTGCACTCAGGTCAGGCATATTGCATCGGTCAGATTTTCCTGTTAATTTCATAGCATAGTATCTCATGTCTTTTGGGAGTGATCTCCGGTCCCTTCTTTGGGGTCTTTCAATTGTTTACTCACCCCTCCTTGAGTTTGGCCTTCTGAGCAGAGGACGGAGCACCACCATGTTGGAAGTCTGGCCGCGGACCATCTCCTTTATTTCCACGGGTCATCATAGCTTGTAATCTGCAACCGACGGTGCCAGAGTGTGCTGCAGTTGTTCCCACACTGGTAGGGGTGAAACCGGGCTGTTTGCACTGCTGGAAACCGGATCAATTGAGGGTGATTTGCGGGAGCTCTGTGCTGAAGCGTCTGCTCACATGCCGCACTGGCCACGCCCCCCCAAAAAAAGATATTTTAATTAAAAACAAAATTTAAATATTAGATTGTGAAAACAAAGGGGGCATGAAGGAAGGCTATGCAAAGTTGGTTATTAGAGTGAAGGTCTGCTTTAGGAAAAATGTATTGCTGAAAATTCTTTATACCATAACTGACACCAAGAGGACATATTTAATTATTATCTTCAGTTCAGGGACTAGCTTCCTTTTCATATCTACAGTCAGGTCCATAAATATTGGGACAACAACACAATTCTAAACTTTTTGGCTCTATACACCACCACAATAGATTTGAAATGAAACAAACAAGGTGTGCTTTAACTGCAGACTTTCAGCTTTAATTTGAGGGTATTTACATCCAAATCAGGCGAACAGTGTAGGAATTACAACAGTTTGTATATGTGCCTCCCACTTTTAAAGGGACAAAAAGTAATGGGACAATTGGCTGCTCAGCTGTTCCATGGCCAGGTGTGTGTTATTCCCTCATTATCCCATTTATAAGGAGCAGATAAAAGGTCCAGAGTTAATTTCAAGTGTGCTATTTGCATTTGGAATCTGTTGCTGTCAACTCTTAATATGAGATCCAAAGAGCTGTCATTATCAGTGAAGCAAGCCATCATTAGGCTGAAAAAACAAAACAAACCCATCAGAGAGATAGAAAAAACATTAGGTGTGGCCAAATCAACTGTTTGGAACATCCTTAAAAAGAAAGAACGCACCGGTGAGCTCAGCAACACCAAAAGACCCGGAAGACCATGGAAAACAACTGTGGTGGATGACTGAAGAATTCTTTCCCTGGTCAAGAAAACACCCTTCACAACAGTTGGCCAGATCATGAACACTCTCCAAGAGGTAGGTGCATGTGTGTCAACGTCAACAATCAAGAGAAGACTTCACCAGAGTGAATACAAAGGGTTCACCACAAGATGTAAACCATTGGTGAGCCTCAAAAACAGGAAGGCCAGATTAGAGTTTGCCAAACAACATTCAAAAAAGCCTTCACAGTTCTGGAACAACATCCTATGGACAGATGAGACCAAGATCAACTTGTACCAGAGTGATGTGAAGAGAAGAGTATGGAGAAGGAAAGGAACTGCTCATCAGCCAAAGCATACCACCTCATCAGTGAAGCATGGTGGTGGTAGTGTCATGGCGTGGGCATGTATGGCTGCCAATGGAACTGGTTCTCTTGTTTTTATTGATGATGTGACTGCTGACAAAAGCAGCAGGATGAATTCTGAAGTGTTTCGGGCAATATTATCTAATCATATTCAGCGAAATGCTTCAGAACTCATTGGACGGCGCTTCACAGTGCAGATGGACAATGACCCGAAGCATACTGCGAAAGCAACCAAAGAGTTTTTTAAGGGAAAGAAGTGGAATGTTATGCAATGGCCAAGTCAATCACCTGACCTGAATCCGATTGAGCGTGCATTTCACTTGCTGAAAACAAAACTGAAGGGAAAATGCCCCAAGAACAAGCAGGAACTGAAGACAGTTGCAGTAGAGGCCTGGCAGAGCATCACCAGGGATGAAACCCAGCATCTGGTGATGTCTATGCTTTCCAGACTTCAGGCTGTAATTGACTGCAAAGGATTTGCAACCAAGTATTAAAAAGTGAAAGTTTGATGGATGATTGTTAATCTGTCCTATTACTTTTGGTCCCTTAAAAAGTGTGAGGCACATATACAAACTGTTGTAATTCCTACACCCTTCACCTGATTTGGATGTAAATACCCTCAAATTAAGACTGAACGTCTGCAGTTAACGCACATCTTGTTTGTTTCATTTCAAATCAATTGTGGAGGTGTATGGAGCCAAAAAGATTAGAATTGTGTTGATGTCCCAATATTTATGGACCTGATTGTATATTTTATTTTTTGCACACAGACCATAGATATTGAGCTAATGTAAAAAAAAATTCTGAGCCTACCTGTGCTCTTCATTATAACCGCTTGGGACTACATATCAACCAGAAACTGTTGAGACAATAGACACTTTGGACAAGAGTATGTACTGTAACTACAATACATATAGAATGCAGGAGTCAGAAGAATAATAATGTACAGAGTGCGGTGGTCAGGAGTATGTAATGCGCAGCCCAGTATACAGAGAGCAGGGTTCATGAATATGTAACGCTAACCCCATCACACAGTAGTCAGGTGTTCAGTCCAGCAGAATGTAACCGTAGCTCTCAGCAGTATGTAATGTACATGGCATGTTACAAAATCCCAACCATGGCACTACATACTCTTGACCACTGAAATCTGTATGCTGTGCTGTCCCTCCCCACCAAGTAAAAATCTTCCTCAGTAGAAAAAAATTTTGCCTAGCAAAACCCCCCTGGTCCACAGCTTACCTTTGCACCCAACCATCCACAGATAACCTTTATCCTTCCTTTCACAGTTCACCTCTGCACCCCTTGTCTACAGTTCCTCTCTTCACACCCCTTCCATTCCACAACTCACTGTACCCCCTTGTACACAGCTCTAGCAAAAGGTGAGTTTACAGCAGGTGCAGCATGCCACTCAGCGACCCAACCCCACCCCGTGAACCTTCCTCCAGAGATTATAGATTTATCCTCAAATTCCCTATCATTTTCTGAATATCATGAGGGGCATAGATTTCAAATATACATTTTAGTCTACTTACATCCAAAGAGTGAAGCATCTGCAGTAGAAACCATTAGCTTGTGTGGATTTTCTTCAGCCGGCTTCAAAGTGAAAGTGATGCGAAGGCTGTATAGCCACCAATCACTATTATAGAGCAGGCTGCATAGTGCAGTCAGTTTTTGCCAAAAATTAAGATTTTTACATGTGTGCAAAAATTAAAACTACTTTCTCTAGATGAACTGGTTAAAGATATATACATCCACCTAATGTCTTGGGAAAATGGTAGAATTTGCTTTTAAGAAATAGGGGTCTGAGATGATTATGATATCCATTATTGGTCTCTAAATGTAGAGAAAATAGTTGCACAGTCACTAAGAATTACCTGTGTGACCGAAGGCCAAGTAAAACGTCTGGTTGTATCCAGTTAGCTGAATATTGTTCTTTGTTATTATAAGTGAGGGAGTGGTGGATGTTTGGGTTTGATGATTAGACAACAAGCCCAGCTGAAGCAGGTCTGGTTGTTTTGGGTTCTATATAAAATCCCAGCCTACATGTCTAATGAGTAATGACAACCAATTTTATTTAAAATTGAAAGAAAGGTGTTAGCACTTCTCACTCTCTCGCTGCACAGCAAAGCTTCACTCCTCCATATCTTGTAGCTGCTCACTTCTGATTTGAATGATGACCAGTGTCATGTAACCTCTTGCTGAGAGCCCAGTCGTGGACACACCCCCTGGTAGTGCGTCATCACAATGGCTTTAGGTCTCATCACATACCATGACCTCCTTCAGTGCTGCTGTAAGGACTGGGACTGCCAACCGTTTATGGTGAACAAGAATTGTATTTAGGCATTTTTTTAAAGGAAAATTAGGTGGAAGGAATGTGATGTAGGGAGCAGCAGGCTGCAGTTTGTTTAACATATGTACTTTTGAACAGTGTATTTTGATGATTTGCTTGAACATTTGTCATTTGTAAAAAATGTTTGAATAGATTTAAGGCTAAGTAAGGCATCTTTACAGCCAAGTACTGAAATAGTTCCTATGTAAGGTTACTTTGCCAATTTAGGACTGTGTAAAGCAGTGTAACTGAGATACATTGTTATGTCAAGGTCTTTGCAAATCTATCTGCTTTGCATTATTTTAAGTAAATGATCAGATATTACCTCCTGTAGCTTTATACAGCAGGTTTCTGTGACTGTGATGTCACTCCTCCTCCTGGCTGATTTTCAAAGTGATCTGATATCCTGTTTCCTTCATTTGCCAGTCCTGATACTACATCTCCAATAATCCTTTGAGCCTCTGTAGCTTCAGAGCAAGCTATGCGAGTCACTTGTACCCGTTCTGGGTGTTGACGTGGGCAGTTCCTAGGGTTACTGTGGGTGTTTCTGGGCCATCATGTGGGTAGTGAAAGGTGTAAATGAGTCATACCTGCTCCTGTGTCATTCCTGTCTTGCAGCATGCCAAAGAATAATGGCTTACTGAAAGGCTACAAAGGATGGGGGCTATTATGAAAGTGTTTCCTTCATATGTGAATGAATTACTTCACAGAGAGCAGGGTTCTGAGGTTTGGGACTCTCCGTGTTCACACTGGTCAGCATATTTAACTGGGCAGGACTGAATTTTAACTGTGATCCATTCAATCCTGCCCAGCAGCAGTGAAGCTATCTTTCAGAACAGGCTGTGTATGAAGGTGTTTCCTTCATGAATAATGCTGTGATCTGTGAGGTGAGACTTGGGAGGTTTGGACTCTTCCTGTAGGTGTGACTGGGCAGGATTGAATGCTAATTAGGATGTATTCCATCCCACCCACCATCAGAACTGTGAAGGACATAACATCATTTGTAGAGTCTAAAAGACTACAAAGGGTAGTGTTATAGACTCTAGCTGCTGCAGGATGCGGCTGTGGAAGGTACAGAGTATTTTAGCAGGATTTACAGAATGTCACATGGTACAAAGCAACAACTAAACCCAGAATATCAGGGTATCTGCAGACAACAGAGCAATATGGTACAGATGTATGATCTACAGTGCCTTGCAAAAGTATTCACCCCCCCCCCCTTAAGCATTTTTAGTGTTCTATTGCCTCACAACCTAGAATTAACATGGATTGTTTGAGGATTTGCATCATTTAATTTAGAGAACATGCCCACAACTTTGAAGATTTTTTTTTATTGTGAAGCAAACAACAAATAGGACAAAATAACAGAAAAAGTCAATGTGCATAACTATTCACCCCCCTAAAGTCAATACTTTGTAGAGACACCTTTTGCAGCTATCACAGCCTCAAGTTGCTTTGGATAGGTCTCTATGAGCTTGCCAGATCTTACCACTGGGTTTTTTGCCCATTCCTCCTTGAAAAACTCCTCCAGCTCCTTCAAGTTTTCGGAAAGGTTTCTTCACAGTAAGAGCTGTGAAAATGTGGAATAGACTCCCCGCAGAGATGGTTCTGGCCAGCTCAGTAGATTTCTTTAAGAAAGGTCTGGATACTTTCCTAAATGTACATTATATAGCTGGGTACCAATATTTATAGGTAAAGTTGATCTGGGGAAAATCCGATTGCCTCTCGGGGATCAGGGAGGAATTTTTTCCCCTGCTTTAGCAAATTGGAGCATGCGCTGCTGGGGTTTTTTGCCTTCCTCTGGATAAACTGTGGGTATAGAATGGGGTATATGGGATTGTATGATATTATTTTTTTTTTTATAATTTTTTTTTTTTATTTGTGGTTGAACTGGATGGACTTGTGTCTTTTTTTCAACCTAACTAACTATATGTAACTATGTAAGTTGGATAGTTTGCTCTTGTGTACAACAATCTTTAAATCTGAATACAGATTTTCTATTGGATTGAGGTCTAGGCTTTGACTAGGCCATTCCAACACATTTACACATTTCCCCTTAAACCACTCAAGTGTTGCTTTAGCAGTGTGTTTAGGGTCATTGTTCAGCTGGAAGGTGAACGTCCGTCCTTGCCTCAAATCACACACAGAATGGTACAGGTTTTGCTCAAGAGTATTTTTTTTAAAGTATAGAATATTCCCGTATTTAGGACCATCCATCTTTCCCTCAACTCTGACCAGTTTCTCAGTCCCAACTGCTGAAAAACACCCCCACAGCATGATGCTGCCACCACCACGTTTCACTGTGGGGATGGTGGTCTTTTGGTGATGTGTTGGGTTTGCGCCAGACATAGCATTTCCTTTTATGGCCAAAATGTTCAATTTTAGTCTCATCAGACCAGAGCACCTTCCGCCATACATTTTGGGAGTCTCCCACATGCCTTTTTTGCAAACTCAAAACATGCCATTTTGTTTTTTGCTGAAAGTAATGTCATTCTTCTGGCCACTCAGGTTTGCTGTTGTGCCATGTTCTTTTCATTTGGTTATGATAGATGTGATGGTGCTCCTAGGCATGGTTGTCCGCAGGTAGGGGCAAGGGGGGTCAAGTGCCCCCCCCGGAATCAGGGATCGGATCTTAAATTCAGCACAGTTGTGTCTCTGTCGAGATGCCGCACCCGGGTGCCACCCACCAGTGGGGTGACACCATTAAGGTGCTGTCAAGTGTAGTGTGACTTTGGGCTCTTTTCCCTGCTCAGTCCAAAAGAGAACTTGGCGGTGCTGTGACGGAAGAATGGTGAGCTGCGGGCTATCAGAGGTTTCCCCCGCTCACCCCACCCATTCTTCTGTCAGGGAGAAGAGACGGCGACTCTCACCAGGTTCCCCACCCAGCTTCCTGCCCTGCTCCGTTCCTTCCCTATTGGCCATAACTGAGGGCCAATCAAAGGCGACTAGGAGAGGCAAGCTTCATGGGACAGGTACTCCCAAAAGATTGGAGGCTCCATTTTCCACAGGGAGGAGGCTACAGCTCGATCAATAGAGAGACTGCAGCCTGGAAAGAAGCTGAGGGAGAGAGTGCTACAGGACGAGGAGTGTGCTGGGCGGAAGCCAGAGAGAGAGCCTGCCAGGGCCACAAAAGAGAGTCATGCTGTTCAGCACCACCAGAGAGAGAGCCACACTGGCCAGCACCACCAGAGAGAGAAAGACTGAGCCACTACCAGGGTACAGACATGCTACACTACTGACCAGTGTCGCCCCCGGGGAACCCAGAGTGAACGATCGTCCAGCCGGAGTGATCACTGCTGTAGTTTCGCTGGGTCTGGTAAGAGAGCCTGTTGGCCGTTACCCATTACTTATCCTGGGGACTGTAATACGTCTGCAGACTGTGACCATAATAATGTGATAATGACATTGTCGAAAAGGGGCGGTGCATGGGTGACCCTAAAATAATGCCCCCCCCCCCTGAAAAAAGTTCTGCGGACGCCCATGCTCCTAGGGATCATCAAATATTTGGATATTTTTTTATAACCTAACCCTGACTTGTACTTCTCAACAACATTGTCCCTTACTTGTTTGGAGAGTTCCTTGGTCTTCATGGCATTGTTTGGCTAGTGGTGCCTCTTGCTTAGGTGTTGCAGCCTCTGGGGCCTTTCAAAAAGGTGTGTATATGTAATGACAGATCATGTGACACTTAGATTGCACACAGGTGGACATCATTTCACTAATTATGGGACTTCTGAAGGTAAATGGCTGCACCAGAGCTTTTTATGGGCTTCATAACAAAGGGGGTGAATACATGCGCACGTGCCAATTTATCAGTTTTTATTTCTGAAAAATTGTTTTATGTATATATTTTTCTAATTTTACGTCACCTTCACTAATTTTTACTTCACCAACTTAGACTAGTGTGTTCTGATTCATCACATATAATTCAGATTAAAAAAAAACACTGGACTAAAGGCTGTAATGTAACAAATGTAAAAAATTGTAGGACATATAGGTATGAAAACTATGAGAGGGAGTTTAAAGGGAACAGACAGATCTTTAATTTATTTATCATGGCTAAGAAGCAAAGTTAAAAAATATACATTTGACTTTCTTTATTCATTTTTAATGTCCAAATGAAAATACAATTTGTGCTGTTTTTGAAAAAATATTCTGTGTAGCCTTTTTATAGTTAAAGCTTTGAGTATAAGAAGATATTTTTTATGCTTTACTTTTTAAAGTGTATATCATAAGTGCAACGTATGTTTTTTTCTACAGAATAATATTAGTATTATATTGTGATTGGTAATTTGCAGTCACAGGAACACTGGTAAACCTACTAATGCATTTCATTTTCATTTTCAGATTTATGTTCATCTGAGAGAAGGAGGTGGTAGTGATGGTATTGACACATTAAAGCATAAACCACAACTGCACAGCATGGTAGCCAAAAACTTGTGTCAAAGTGCTCCTGGAAAAAACTACATCATATTTACTGGACCAAGCATCACAAGCCTCAATTTGTTTGAAGAATTTGAAAAACAAGGTTCGTAGCACTCAGATTTTTATTTATTTAATTTTGTATGGCTCCTATGCATATGTTATTTTGTTAATGAGACCTTGAATGTATTTTAAGTCTATGCATAACAATAATTTCCCCAGATCACTGTAGTGTTGCTTGTAGTTATTCTGACATAGATTGGTTGCTAGTGACTAGACTATTAATAAACCAGTCTCAATGCACAACCTGCTTTTTTAACTGCTTCTTACCTGCTTCTAAACCTTCATTATAACCTGTCTGTGTTTGTTTCTGCCCTCTTTTGTCTTCATCTGTAAAGTTCAAATAGATGTTACACTCCTCACAGTACTTGACCTTTAAATAACTAGTGGGTGCTCAAAGTGATTGCTACGGGTTGTGATATGCCAGAACCAGATGTGAAGATACAAATTCACCTTCACTCAAATTAAATGCATTTCACATATTTATTTTGAAGACAGTGTCACATAAGTCATAGGAAACTGATGTTCCAGGGCCTCACAGGGTCCCTTCCTCAAGGTGACATAGTGACAAAAAGCATGTATATGTATACCCTGATAAGACCCATAGCAACCTATGTAACACCCTTCCATCATAATGCCATAATCCTGCCAAAAAATAAACAGTAACTAAACATCAGCAATGGAGCATAGCAATCAATCATTGGTCATAGACAAAAACGGCTTTAGGTCCAAGAAACAATATTGTATCCAAATAAGGGGTATGGCAGCAAGCTGCTCTGCTTCTCTCTCTATGTGAATCTGTTCATTGGATATTATTAGGGGAAAACTACCTCTTCTTTTCCAAATTTTTGTTGAATGTGAGAACTTGGTTGTGCTACAGTATATAGATGATATCTTTGTGATTTGGACAGGTGCCAAAGATGTAATCCAGGACTTTTCTAATTTTCTTAATTCAGTGGTAGATGGCATTGTCTTCAATCCACCAATCTCAAAATTCCTTGTGTAATATGAATCTGCTACGGGGTTAACCTAAATATGTGCAAGATCAGACCTTACTGTTTCTTATGACTTGTGACTCTGCCTTCCCAATGACAATGAAATACATTTATTTAGAGTGCTTGTGACATTGTACCATGTATCTTGTTCTCATTTACGTCTCATCTAAAAAAATGTCTAAAAGGACAGCCCCTTCTTTTAACAGGCTCATTGTTCAGCATTTCTCTGTATCCCTCCCTGTGTTCGTGTTTACCTGTTGATACAGATTTTGAATAATACCTAATTTTGAATTCGTTTTTGGTTCTGGGCTTCACGTGTCTGATCTGCTTTCCTGTTTTGTTACCATTCTGTCTCCTGCAATCATTCTTTAGACAGAGGAAGTGGCTGATTATGCTGTTATTCTCATTGGAAATCATGCAAGGGTGAACACAAAAGAAAATAAAAAACAGCATTTTAGCTTGCACATGATTGAATGATAAAATCAGCAGAGCTTCCACTCATTTCAGATCTACCCCTTAGATTTAGAGAGACGTCACTTCCAAGTGCACTTGCAGTGCAAAGTGGATTTGATTTTCGTAAATAACCCCCATTGACTCCTGTGCTACTGGAGCTCCTATAGATAGTTATGAGAATAGGAAAATCAAGAAGCAGAAATTGGTAGTGACAGCAAGAGGCCAGGACCACAACACGCTGTCGAATAAATTAAAAAAGGGTTGGTGCAAAGATTGTTAGAGTACATGATTGCTGCAGAGGTACATGGTAGAAGGTATTCATGATTATCAGAACCACATTTCAACCGAGACTGAGTCTCAGGGTGATGTTTCTGCATCACTGTAATGGAGAGATCAGGATCCAAGTGGCATAGTGGCAGTATACAGTTCTTTCCAAAGTGGCTCCCAGACACTTTAATTTTTGATGTTACAATTGTACCATCTTAAACCTGCAAAATACCATTCTGAAATCCAAATCAGGAGGTTAATGTGTTTACCTGAAGGTGGTCCAACTGGTCCAAAAGTATGGAGCTGAGTAAGCTGGTACAGTGAGTAGTGGGTCTGAAGCTAGAATAGCCAGCGCCGTAAGCAGCAAGTCTAAAGTTTAAAGTTTAGAGTCAGGTGGCAGAAGAATAAGTAGGTCTGAACATTTGTTGGCTGGCACAAGATTCACAGGGTGTGGAGCTCTCTGCTCCTTTTAATGGGCTTGTTATGGCAGTAAAAATTTCAGATTTATTCTTTACAAAATAGTAGGGGCCTCATTGTTTTCAGTACTGAGGTAGAGCTGGCATGGTATGACAGAGGTGAGAGTGAGGACTTAATTATTTCTAGGGTCCCCAGAGATCCATTGGATATTTCTGGAGATGTTTATTAAACATAAAGCTATCCTAATACAGTATGTGTATACACTGTGACATTCAAAGGTTTTTTTTTAGTTAATGGGACACTTAAGGTACTTAATCCACAACAAATAATGCATGTGAAAAAAAATCATACTAAATACTACAACCAACATGGAATAGTGCAATTTAGTGATAGATTAAGGCCCCTTTCACACTTGTGCGACTTGTTCTGCGACTTGGGAATGCAAAGTCGCATGACAAGTCGTACCCCATGATTTCCAAAGAGTACCATTCATATCTGTGCAACATCAAGTCACAGCGAGTTCAAAGTAGTCCCTGCACTACTTTGGTCTGACTTTAATACGACTTGAGGTCCATAGACCTCTGTACAAGATTAAAGCCTTGTACACATGATCAGATTTTCGGACGACCGAACGTCCATTTTTTGTGGCATGCTAGTCTCATGACGAGTGAAGAGGTTACTCACAATATGAAAATTTTCCTACGACAGAATACAACGTCAGAAGTGACGTAATGTGTTGAATAGTTTTGTATGTATTCTTTCGTTTATGAGCATGCCTAGTCTTGCTCTTATGCTTTTTTTTGTATGAAAACCATACTAATGAAATGAAAATCGGACGTAATGAAATGAAAATTGGATGAAAATCGGACATGGGGTTCACATCCCAAAAAAGTTATAATCTGTACATCCAGCTTTTGTCTGGCGTAAAAGTAAAAGCGTTTGTCGAAAGCACCGTACTAACGATCCGAAAATCATCAGACAGCTCGTCGTGCAAATTTTTCCATCTTTTTTTCATATTGTGTATACGGGCTTTTAGGGACATTCTATTGATACTGTATAGAGTGTGTGTTCATTATGCAGGGGATTACACAGCGCTAACATTAGGCATAACAAAGTTAACTTCCTGACTTTAATACAGTTGTTCAGTTTACTGACTTATATTACTAGCTCACGTATTGCCTGAAATTGATGCCTCTAATCTATCGCAGTCCTCTAATTACACTACAATTCGTTGCCCAGCATGAGCAGGAGTGAGTGGTTGCTGTAATAATTGTTGATTATACTTGGCGTGCATTTAGCCTTAAAGGGTAACTCTACTTTTGTTGTAAATAAAAAAATGTATATAGCATATACAATTGGGACACAAGTCCTATTGTATTTGAATGTTATTAAAAAATACCTTTCCTTTTCAATCTGCAGCTCTGTAATTTTCTGTGAAATGCAATGCAATATGGCTACCTGGAGGTGTTCTGTATTATTATTTATTTAGGGTACTTATGTACACAGAATGTGTACAGAACGCCCCCAGATATGTAATTTCCTACTTGTGAGATTGGCTCACTGATTTTCCCAGAAAATCCCACTAAAATGCAAGTTAGATTTTAGGCATCTCTTGAAACAAAAATTTTCAATAGGAAACCATGTCTAAAGGGATGCCGACCCTGCAATTTTTCAGTTTAGAACTTTGTAGGTGCAGCAGCTGGTTGTCAATTTACGAAACCACTCCCCTTAGACTTACTTCTGTACAGGGGCACAGAGAAACACACAGGGATTTCTTCAGAATAAAAAAAGGTAGGACTCGGCAAAAAAGTTGGTCGAAATCCTTGTAATGTACATAGATTACCCAGAGGGGAATGTTTTTTTCTTAACATTAGTGGAGTTACTCTTTAAAGCATTGCTAAAGCCTTATTTTTTTGTTCTAATTACGTATGTTTTGCTCAGCTATTTCTGAACCTTTGGCATTAAAGTGGTTTTAAACGTTAATTTTTTAATATATTTTTTAAATGACAAACATGCATATACCCACCTGCTCTGTGCAATGGTTTTCCACAGCGCAGCCCTGATCTTCTTCTTCTGGGGTCCCCCTGGCGCTCTGGGCCCCTCCTCTACAGCAAAGCTTTTTTCCTGGGGGCACCTATGCAGGCTCGCTCCTGAGTCCAGCTGCTGTGCCATTGACCCAGACAATGAGACTCACCCACCGCTCCCGTGTCATAACTTTTTTTTATCATAAAAATGTTATTAAAGTTTAGAGCCAAAGTAGCAAATAATCGGCAAATACATTACATCATCATGTAAATGGAAGATGACAAACCAAGGAACATCAGTAAATGAGAGCCTACCATAAGGTAGAAAATACATATAACACATTATACAATTGGTACTATTCTTGACCCATAAAAATGAGTGTCTATACTAAGATACCCCGTTAATGACTACCCTATCAACAAGAAGAGGTAAATAGGTAATTTATGAAAAACTTGGTCTGCGAGTAATAAGGACTATGAAAATGGTAGATAGCCATCTCAGAGCATTCCTATATCATCCATCCACAACTACCATAGTCAAACTGTAGGGCAAAGGAAGAGGAGGGAGAGAAAGAAAAAAAATATCATAATAATAATAAAGGGTGGAGGGGAGGGTGAAAGAGGGACTAGAAAAAGAGAAGGGAGGAGGCAGATAAAGGGTAAGAGATGGAGAAGGGGTGGGACCACCACCAACTGCCCTATCCACCTATTGCTAAGGACCGTGTTACAACTTTTAATTTTTAGTTACAAAAGTTACAAACTTTTAATTGACAGCAGCAGGAGCCAATGGATCCTGCTTCTATCAATCTGGCCAAAGAGGAGAGTGATAGCGACTGGAGCCGATGCACTCATGCACTACACTGGATCAGATCAGGCTCAGGTAAGAAAAGGTGGGGTCTGGGGGGAGCCACAGAACAGAAGGTTTTTCACCTTAACACATGTTTTTTGAGACATGTTTTTTGTTCCTATTAAAAACTCTTACTCAGTCCTATTCCAGAACAGTTATAACACACTGAGGGAACACACATTTAACCCCTTGATCGCCCCCCTAGTGTTAACCCCTTCCTTACCAGTGACATTTACACAGTAATCAGTGCATTTTTATAGCACTGATCACTGTATAAATCTCAATGGTCCCAAAAATGTGTCAAGTGTCCAATCTGTTTGCCGCATTGTCGCAATCTAGAGAAAAAACGTCATTACTAGTAAAAAAAAATATATATATATAAAAATGCCATAAATCTTTCCCATAGCTTGCAGAAGCTATAACTTTTGCGCAAACCAATCAATATACGCTTATTGTGATTTGTTTTACCAAGAATATGTTGAAGAATATATGTTGGCCTAAACTGATGAAGAAATTTGTTTTTTAAAAACATTTTTGGGGATATTCTATTAGCAAACATTAAAAAATATATATTTTTTCTAAATTGTCGCAGTTTTTTTGTTAATAGCGCAAAAAATGAAAACCGCAGAGCTGATCAAATATCATCAAAATAAAGCTCTATTTGTGGGAAAAAAGGATATAAATTTAGTTTGGGTACAGCATCGCCTGATCGCGCAATTACCAGTTAAAGCGACGCAGTGCCAAAATGTAAAAAGTGCTCTGGTCGGGAAGGGAGTAAAATCTTCTGGGGTTGAAGTGGTTAAGGTGAAAAACCATAAGGCTTTACAACCACTTTAAGCTTGCTCTGTCTACTTCCCCGAACTTATGGAAGGGAACCAAACACAAATAACATATTCTGTATTCCATGCAATACATTTTTGGAACTGTATGTCTCATCTCAAAGTTTTGGCATTCTCTTTTTTCTTACCTCGGGCTGTCGGCATATCGCCCTATATGACAATCACGGGAGCATGTATGAAAGGGTGGCTTTAGAGGGGCACTGAGAGGGAGAGGAGTCACACTAGAACCAAATATTAGTGCCAGAATATAGTGGACCCATTCATTCAGTTAGGGAAAATCTCACAGCATCAAGGAGCAGCATACATTGTATGTGATTTTCTCAGCGTGTAAAATATCTTTTAAAGAATTTACTTTAATTTCCCTTTAAGTAGCTCTCAGGCACTTTTCACATTATATCTAAAAAAATAAATATTAAAATGTTTCAGGTTCTTTTTTGACCTTCACAAATAATAAAAATGATTCATAAGATAGTTTTAGTTAATAATTTATTGGTTACTAGTGGAGAGATCTTGCTGAACTTGTCATGAAATATGTAGTGGAAAATTTAGAGCTATGCTAATCTAAAGGTAACTAAGCTTACTAATTCTGATGACTGTAAAATTCCATGCTAATGCCTCATTAGCTTGTGTAACAAGGCCAAGATGGACTGAGGAATTACAGCTGATGATTCTAGGCTTACCTGCGTACAATATTCACATTGGAACCTTATATCCAATACTGTGGCAATAAGTTAATATAGCCTATATTTTGTAAAGGTTATAATTATATCAATATGTCAAGAGGTCTTCTGTGATGCAGTGAAATGGTGGTAGGGTAGCATAATCCAGAAATAAGACACACTGTTAATCGTTCTGGTGATTTTTTTCTTTCAATCTTTTTTTGTTGACAAAATTCAAAAAACAGTCAGTAATCAAAGTTGACATGGAGTACAGTAGTGCGATACATAGAAATGCAATACCTCGCCCGGAACCACAAGGGGGAGAGCAAACAGTATATAAAACAAAGTAGTTGCACCCAGGGCCCTAGCCAACAACTGGGACCATGGAAAATTGTCAAATCTGCTATTTTGCAATACATTTATAACCATGTGAATTATTTTATTTGGAAGTGATTTGCCTCATTTAACCACTTCAGCCCCGGACCAATTGTCAGCTTAAGGACCAGAGGTCTTTTTTCAATTTTGCACTGCACTGCTTTAACTGGTAATTGCGCGGTCATGCAATGTTTTAACCAAACTAAATTTGCGTCCTTTTCTTCCCACAAATAGAGCTTTCTTTTTATGGTATTTGATTGCCTCTGTGATTTTTATTTTTTGCGATATAAACGGAAAAAGACCGAAAATTTTGAAAAAAAGAAAATAGTTTCTACTTTTTGTTATAAGAAAAATCGAATAAACTCAATTTTAGTCAAACATTTGGGCCAAAATGTATTCAGCCACATGTCTTTAGTAAAAAAAATGCCAATAAGCGTATATTTATTGGTTTGCACAAAAGTTATAGCGTCTACAAACTAGAGTACATTTTCTGGAATTTACACAGCTTTTAATTTGACTGCCTATCTAATTTCTTGAGGTGCTAAAATGGCAGAGCAGTAAAAAAAAAAAAACAAATGACCCCATTTTGGAAAGTAGACACCCCGAGCTATTTGCTGAGAGGCATGTTGAGCCCATTGAATATTTTTTTTTTTAGTCCCAAGTGATTGAATAAAGACAAAAAAAAAAAATGTTTTACAAAAAGTTGTCGCTAAATGATATATTGCTCACACATGCCATGTTTATATGTGGAATTGCACCCCAAAATAAATTTTGCTGCTTCTCCTGAGTACGGGGATACCACATGTGTGGGACTTTTTGGAAACCTAGCCGTGTACGGCACCCCAAAAACCAATCACTGCCTTCAGAATTTCTAAGGTGCAAAGTTTTGATTTCACTCCTCACTACCTATCACATTTTCGAAGGCCATAAAATGCCAAAATAGCACAAAACCCCCCCAAATGACCCCATTTTGGAAAGTAGACACCCCAAGCTATTTGTTGAGAGGCATGGTGAGTATTTTACAACTCTCATTTGCAGGGCCGGACTGGCCTACCGGGATACCTTGATATTTCCCGGTAGGCTGCCTGGATATGGGGATCGGCAGGGGGGCGGCATAAAGAGCAAATGAGCTTTCTATATTCCTCCATGCAGCCGCTGAATGCTTGGAGGAGGGAGAGGAGGAGAATCAAGCATTCAGCGGCTGCATGGAGGAATATAGAAAGCTCATCTCCTCTATATGCAGCCCCACTGCTTCTCCTCCTATCCAACTTATTTTACTGCCCCCCCCTTCTCCTTGTGCTCCCCCCAGTGCTCTCCTCCCCCACCACACTCTCTAGCCCCCCCCCACAGTTCTCTCAATCCTTGTTCTTTCTGCCTCCCCTGCTCTCTAGCGCTCCCCATCCCTCTCCAGCCCCCCCTCCCCTGCTTCCCACCCACCACAGTGCTCTCCAGCCCCCCCCCTGCTTCCCACCCACCACAGTGCTCTCCAGCCCCCCCACAGTGCTGGCCAGCCCCCCGTGCTCCCCACCCCTGTTCTGTCTGCCCCCGGTGCTCTCCACCCCCCCACAGTGCTCTCCAGCCCCCCGTGCTCCCCACCCCCCCACAGTGCTGTCCAGCCCCCCCGTGCTTCCCACCCCTGTTCTTTCTGCCCCCGGTGCTCTCCAGCCCCCACCCCAGTGCTCTCCATCCCTGTTCTTTCTGCCCCCGGGGCTCTCCAGGCCCCACCCCAGTGCTCTCCAGCCCCCCACAGGGCTGTCCAGCCCCCCCGTGCTCCCCACCCCTGTTCTTTCTGCCCCCGGTGCTCTCCAGCTCCCACCCCAGTGCTCCCCACCCCCCACAGTGCTCTCCACCCCCCCCCCGTGCTCCCCACCCCCCACAGTGCTCTCCAGCCCCCTGTGCTTCCCACCCCTGTTCTTTCTGACCCCGGTGCTCTCCAGCCCCCACCCCAGTGCTCTCCACCCCTGTGCTCTCCACCCCTGTTTTTTTTGGCTCCCCCACCAGTGCTCTCTTAAGCTCCCCCCCAGCACTCTCTCTCTCTCTCTCTATATATATATATATATATATATATATATAAAGCCCTATGTGATTTCATATCTGTCTTATCTATATATAATACACTCTTCAAATGTGCTTTAAAATGTATGGTTTTCCCTTTCATGAACCAGGAAATAATGACGTTATGCTGTTGCGCTGGTATAATAATGCTGTGGGGCTGGTATGAAATTTTTTCCAGGGCTGGATTTTATTCCCAGTCCGGCCCTGCTCATTTGTTTTTGAAAATGAAGAAAGTAAAGAAATTTTTTTTTTTTTCTTTTTTCAATTTTCAAAACTTTGTGACAAAAAGCGAGATAGGCAAAATACTCACCATACCTCTAAGCAAATAGCTTGGGGTGTCTACTTTGCAAAATTGGGGCATTTGGGGGGGGGGGGGGGGGTTGGGCATTCCATGGCCTCCGAAACTGTGATTGGCAGTGAGGAGTGATATAAAAAAATTACACCCCTAGAAAGCCTGAAGGCGGTGCTTGGCTTTTGGGGTCCCGTACGCAGCTAGGCTCCCAAAAAGTCTCACACATGTGGTATCCCCGTACTCAGGAAAAGCAACAGAATGTATTTTGGGGTGTAATTCCACATATGCCCATGACATGTTTGAGCAATATATCATTTAGTAACAACTTTTTGTAAAAAAATGTATTTTTTTTTTTTTTTTCATTATTTAATCTCTTGGGACAAAAAAAAAAATATTCAATGGGCTCAACATGCCTCTCAGCAAATAGCTTGGGGTGTCTACTCCAAAATGGGGTCATTTGGGGGGGGGGGGGGTTTGAACAGTCCTGGCATTTTATGCACAACATTTAGAAGCTTATGTCACACATCACCCACTCTTCTAACCACTTGAAGACAAAGCCCTTTCTGACACTTTTTGTTTACATGAAAACATATTTTTTTTTGCAAGAAAATTACGTTGAAACCCCAAACACTATATATATTGTTAAAGCAAAGGCCCTACAGATTAAAATGGTGGGTGTTGCATTTTTTTTTCCACACAGTATTTGCGCAGCGATTTTTCAAACGCATTTTATGTGGAAAAAATACACTTTTTTATTTTAATGCACTAAAACACACTATATTGCTGAAATTTTTGATGAAATAAAAAAGATGATCTTAGGCCGAGTACATGGATACCAAACACGACATGCTTTAAAATTGCGCACAAACACGCAGTGGCGACAAACTACATACATTTTTAAAAGCCTTTACAGGTTACCACATTAGATTCACGGAGGAGGTCTACTGCTAACATTACTGCCCTCGATCTGACCTTCGCGGTGATACCTCACATGCATGGTGCAATTGCTGTTTACATATGACGCCAGACACTTGTGTTCGCCTTTGCGCAAGAGAAGAGGGTGCTTTTTTTATTTTTATTTTTATTTATTTAGCTTTTTTATTTTATTTTTAAACTGTTCCTTCCATTTTTTTTTTTGTTATCATTTTTATTGTTATCTCAGGGAATGTAAATATCCCCTATAATAGTAATAGGCAGTGACAGGTTCTCTTTTTTTGAAAAAATTGGGGTCTATTAGACCCTAGATCTTTCTTCTGCCCTCAAAGCATCTGACCACACCAAGATCGGTGTGATAAAACGCTTTCCCAATTCTCCAATGGCGCTGTTTATATCAGGGAGGGGGGACATTCCCTCCCACTGCTTGTAAAAGCAGTCTAGAGGCTAATTACCCACTAGAATTGCTTTTACATGAAAGCCGATCACTGGCTGAAAAGAAAGATACCAAGATGATACCTAAACCTGCAGGCATCATTATGGTATAACCATTCAAAGTCCAGCAAAATACTGGACATACATTGTAATCTTTTTTTTTTCAAGCAGCCTCTTGGCTGAACGAAAAAAAGAGATTGATCGGTTGGTATGCCCACCATTAGAATACCTCCCTTTGGGGGGCGTGGTCAAGCTGGCGGCCTGAGAGGATGTGTTTCCTCAGAGCTCCGCTCCTACCTGGGATAAATTATCCGAAAAAGAGGCAAAAAACCTGCTGATTTCCCTGCCACTTGAGGGGATAGACTCCGGAAGACCACCGGGCATGAGAAAGGGGAAGTCCGGCCCTGGAAGGAGAAGTAACGCCGCGGGTAAAACCTCTCCAGCGCCTCCCAAGCAAGGCCCTCCAGCGGGCGCGCACATGGCGACCCAGACCCCACCAACGGACCCCGCTAAGACCGCTTTCAGGCCCTAATGCAGGCTATAGCAGGCTGCAAAACTGCACTGACAGCGAAGATAGACTTGCTGCAGGCAGACGTTGGCCTCTTACGCCGGGACATGGATAAGATCCGGGACAGGCTTGGTGAGGCGGAACGCAGAGTGGGGAACTCCGAGGACGCCATCAGAGACCACCATGCCACGCTGCACACCCTTCAGGTACGAGTTAAATCCCTTGAGGCCAGAGCAGAAGACAGCGAGAACAGGAGCAGGAGGAATAACCTAAGGGTGGTGGGACTTCCTGAGGGGGCTGAGGGGCAAGATACAGTGGCGTTTACTGAGCACCTTCTCCGCACCCTCCTCCCTGGGGCTGCCTTCTCCCTACACTTTGCCGTGGAGCGGGCGCACAGAATGCCTCCCACACGCGGGCAGCCTGGGGCCCCCCCTCGTACATTTATCTTCCGCCTGCTCAACGTTAGAGACCGTGACCTGGTGCTCTGGGAGGCGAGGAAGGTGGCTGAGCTGCGGTACGAAAACACGAAGATAATGATGTTCCCGGACTACTCCCTGGACACGCAGAGACTCTGCAGGACCTTTGATGGCGTTAAGGCCCAACTACGCTCCAAGGGGCTGAAAGACAGCATGCTCTTTCCAGCACGCCTCCGGGTAATTGACGGGGAGACCTCTAGATACTTCACATCTCCGGAAGAAGCATCCCACTGGCTGGACACTTTGCCCAGAGACCGGTAAAGGTATATCGCTACCCTCGGTAATGTGACTCCTCGGTAATTTCTTTTTTCCCCCTTTCCCTTTTTGCTATCACTGGATGCCTGCCAGCACCTTTCCCTTACCATGCAATGCTGAACACGTGACCCCCTTCCCAGCCCGGTCACGGACGTGACACTGAGACTCATGCCCTGTAATGGGAAGAATTGTTCTCACCCCCCTCATGCACAACAGAAGAAACTGTTTCTCCAAGGTGGGGGGAGCAATGGTGAAGAGCGTAGGGAAGCACTGGGCTGGATGGCGCCCCCTCTCCCCCCATCACCTGCTTCTAACGTTTACCCGATTTATGCTGCAGGAGATGCTTACCACGGCCCATGATGGACACGGACAAGATTTGTCTATGCACTGGCAGTGATGGGGAGGGGGGTTTGAGCGCCACACTGTATACCTGCTATACCCCAGATGATCCCGGTACTAACAGCGGGTGTGCCCCCGGACTGCCTTTCATTGCGGGGGGGGGGAATTCTTGATGGTACATGTGGGAAACCCCACTCGGGGGTTGGGTGCTGGCACTACCTGTGTTCTGGGTTTGTTTGATTTGCAACTAATTGTTCTATAAGTCTTAGCCCTTGGCCTGGCCAAGAGACATACGAGTTCACTGATTTAACCTCTAAAGTTAATTACATATGGATTCTGCCCAGGTGGGAGGCGGCTGCGTAGGGGGTTACTGGACTTTATTGTATCACCCCCCGAGACAGCGCCCCAGGGTCGCTAGCATTTTTCTCCTTGTCCCCATAGGAGAAATTTCCTAACAATCAGTTCTTTAGTTATGGGATTGAGCACTCCGAATTCCCCGGCGGACGTGCAGGGTTGGGGGGTCGGGATGGTATGCACAGCCTATCTCAGTAGGCGGTGGATGTTGTTTCTCTTTTACTTTTATGATTTCGTTACCTTTAGGTTTTTGATTTTCTTTCTAATGTACAGTGGCTTTCCTCAGTGGCTTTGCTTATGTGAGACAGAAATTGACGTGACAAATTGTTCTCATTACAGAGTAAGAGTGTGTGAATGGTTGGGACGGAGCTTGCCTCCGATCCTGACGGAACTAATCCATTTGACCTCCCCTGGTGTTCCAGCTCTAGAGATTCCCCTATGGCACAAGTAAGACTGCTCTCCTGGAACGTCAGGGGACTCAACGATAAGGTAAAGCGCACACTGGTGCATAACTACATCATGAAATACTCGCCCCATGTCTGTATATTACAAGAAACCCACCTAGCGGGCAGCAAGGTACTGGGGTTGAAAAAACCGTGGGTGGGACACTACTATCACGCGACACACTCCAGCTATGCTAGAGGCGTGAGCATTTTAATACACAAATCTCTTACGTATGAATTGCTGGAGGTCAAGATAGACCCGGAGGGGAGGTATGTGCTACTGCACAAGGTGATTGACACGGTGGAAATGGTAATTCTTGGGGTGTACATACCACCCCCGGCCACTGTGGCCCTTTTAAGGCATCTAACTCCTCTCCTGGCAACTTACCCTACTGACAACATTATAATTGCAGGGGACTTTAACATGGTGCCCAACCCATCTATGGATAGGATGACTAACGGGACTGGCATAGACTCTCCCCTGGCGCAATGGGCATCCCTATACGGCTTGACTGACGTCTGGCGCTGGAGACACCCGGCGGACAGAGCCTACACCTGTCATTCCACCTCATACAGAGCTATGTCCCGTATTGATCTGATATATGTCAGCGGGGGCATGTTATCAAGGGTGCAGGGGATTGAGATCCTCCCTAGAGGTATCTCGGACCATGCCCCGGTAATGTGCAGTTTCAGGACCCAGACTCCCCCCTCTGACAGACTGTGGAGACTATCGCGCTACTGGATTGCTGACCCGACAATAGAGCAGGAGATACCCGATCTCATGTCAGAGTTCTGGGCTGAGAATGCAGGCTCTGCCCCGCTTACTGTTACCTGGGATGCATTTAAGGCCTACATAAGAGGGTGTTATCAGGTGGCTATTTCCCGAGCCAGAAGCAACGCTACTGTCTCTGTGGAGGCAGCCGAGGCCAAAGCACTCGATCTAGAATCGCAGTATGTCCTGACCCGGAACCCGATCACGTACATAGACATGCAGTCAGCGTACCGAGAGGTTATGCTGCTTAGAATTGACAAAGCTAACAAACAGCAAATAGCCAAAACCCAGCGCATCTTTGAACAGGGGGAAAAGAATGGGAGACTACTGGCCTGCTTGGCAAAGGAGCAGCAACCAGCTACTTCTATTGCCCGCATAAGGGACATAGGCGGGACTATTATTGCTGACCCGGTGGCCATAAATGCCAGATTTGCATCTTATTATAACGAACTGTATACCTCCAGGGCTCAGTACACACAAGATGAGTTACACTCTTTCCTAGATAGCATTTCATTCCCCACCCTCTCTGCTGAGGCCAGCACCCAACTTGACAGAGACATCACACTGGAGGAAGTCCAACAGGCAGTGGGCGAAATGCAGGTGGGAAAAACCCCGGGGGTGGATGGTATCCCATTGGAACTCTACAAGCAGTACAGCGAGCAACTGACACCTAAATTGTTTGAAATGATAGTTAAATCCCTTAAAGACCAGACACTACCAGCAACAATGGCAGATGCGATTATAGTAGTCATACCGAAACCTGGCAAGGACCCGGAGCTATGCGCTTCCTACCGACCCATTTTCCTGCTAAACGCGGATGCCAAGATCCTTACCAAGATCTTGGCGAAGCGTGTAAATTTGGTGATACAAACTGTGGTGCAAGAGGACCAGACGGGGTTTATGCCGGGCAAAGGCACCGACATTAACTTGCGGAGGTTGTATACGGTGTTGGGGTCCGGGAACTATCTTAGGGAACAAGACGCAGTGGCCTCCCTAGACGCTGAAAAAGCGGTTGACTCGGTGGAATGGAATGGAATTGATTTGGTCCCAAGTTTGTCTCCTGGGTGCAGGCCCTGTATGGGTCCCCGGGAGCAAGGGTACGCACGGGATTGGTCCTCTCGCCAGTTTTTAGCTTACACAGGGGTACCAGGCAGGGGTGCCCGCTTTCTCCAGCCCTATTTGCACTAGCGATCGAACCTATGGCGATTTTGCTCCGCTCGTCGTCGCTAGTGGAAGGCATCACCATAGGTCAGACAGTAGAGAAAATCTCCCTATACGCCGACGACACCCCATTATACCTTAGCCACACCTCAAAATCTCTACGGGAGGCCCTCCGGCTCATTGATATATTTGGAGTATACTCCGGCATCAAAATTAACTGGGGGAAATCGGTTCTGTTCGCTCTACACCCGACTGCTGATACCCTACCCGCTGACACTCCCCTCCAACAGGTCACGCAATTTAAATACTTGGGGGTTATAATACACAGAGACTTATCACAATTCGCTCCTCTCAACCTTGCTCCAGCAATGTCCTCCCTGACTCAGAGATGCGCTGTATGGAAGACGTTGCCTCTTTCACCTGTGGGAAGGGTCAACCTGATAAAAATGTCAGTGCTTCCCAAGTTTGTTTATCTTTTTAGACAGACACCAACACCAATTACACGGGCATTCTTTGCCAGACTGGACAGTGTGCTTACATCGTTTATTTGGAATGGGGGCACCCCTAGATTAGCTAAGACCACGTTACAACTACCAATAACCTTGGGGGGTCTAGCGATGCCATACTATTGGGCAGCGGTGTTGGTGACAGTTAAGTGGTGGCTGGCAAAGGAATCGCAGAACCCCGCTTCTAAGCTGGAGGCGGCATTATTGGGATCCCAATCGGATCTTGGGGACCTGGTTCACAAGGGCCCTAAGTCCAATCCTCGAATTACCACTTCAATGCGCACCACGCTGCGGGTTTGGGAGACGGTCCGGGCTCTGACAGCACAACCCTATATATGGTCCCCACAGACCCCTCTTTGGGGCAATCCTAGACTGCCGCACTTCGGGTCGGTTCCGGACCCGCAGGTGTGGACACGATATGACGTCAAGACTCTGAGCGACATTAATACCCCGGCTGGGGTCTGCACATTTGACGAGTTGAAAACCAACAGGGGGGTACCTAACAGCATGTTTTTCCGCTACCTACAGCTCCGTCACGCCTACCGGGCCCAATTCCCTCATGCCATCTCCCTGGTGACTAGCAAAATCGAGAGACTGGTGGGACAGGAAAATGTGGGAAAAACACTCTCAACTCTGTATGAGGAGTTGGCGGTGCTGGACACCTCTAAGGTCTCTGAGCTGTTTTCCAGATGGCAGGCAGATGTGCCCTCCCTTGCGGACGACGATTGGGAGGAGGGGATTCAGCAATGCCTTCCTCTCATGATCTCGGGGAGGGATAGGTTCATCCAGCTCAAGTTTATCCACAGAGTATACTATACCCCGGAGCGTCTGGCTAGGATCTACCCATCTAGTGACCCACTATGTCCTAAATGTAAGGCGGAAATAGGCACATTCATACACGTCACTTGGTCTTGCCGACTTATTCAAGCTTACTGGGATGCGGTGCTCAGAGTTATCAATTCAATAAGCAAACTGCATGTTCCACGGGACCCCATTCCCCTACTCCTGGGGGTGGTTGACGCGCTAGCTGCCACACATGCAAAGAAACTCTTTGTGTTTTACACAGCCTTTTACGCTAGGAAAGCTATACTTCTACAATGGAAGAACCCCACCCCTCCAACGGTGCAGCAGTGGAGATCCCTGGTGGATTCGGCACTCCCTCTTTACAAACTGACTTACGCAGGTCGCAACTGTCCTACCAAGTTTGAAAAAGTTTTGGGCGGGGTGGGTAGCCGATAGAGGTCTGTGTTTGGACTAACTAAGCTAAAAGACATTAATAATGGAAGCCTGCTGAGATGGAGTGGGAATTTTCAGTGGTCCCTCCCCCCCCCCTTTCTTATACCCTACTGAGACATTCTAAGGGATATGGGCTAAGGTTCTGTACGTAACAACAGAGGTGATTACGGACTGTTACTAATGTACCTATCAATATGCACTAGAGAGCTTAAATGTTTTATATCGCCACTCCGGTTTATGAAGATGGAAAGTTCACTGAAATGTTTGTACTATGCTCCTGATGCTCTGAGATTGTTCTACTGTACGAGTTGTTTTGTTGTTTTTTGTTTATGAATAAATAAAAATCTTTGTTAAAAAAAAAGAATACCTCCCTTCATCCACCCACTTCTAATGATGGGCATACATGAACCATTTATATATGCTGAAGCATGGGGGCATCCTCCCGCAAAAGTTATGCTGCGTACACACGGTCGGACTTTTCCATGGGCAAGCCTCCGTCGGAGTTTCGACCGTATGTACACGGCATTAGGAGCCAATCGCTCCTCTGCCCCTGCTGCCCCCATGCTTCGGCATATATGCTCTTTTTTTTAACTGTGGTGGTGAAATCACCTCATACAGCGTTGCGCTGCAACTGAATCGCATACCTGCTAAGCAAATTATGGTTAACATTAAAACAAAGTAACATTACAGTATAACAGTAAGACCTTACCATACCATACCTGCAAAGCAAATACCAACATACATAGTAATACATAGTAAAAAATAAAACATTTTTTTAACGCAACCGGTGCCTAAAATATATATATGCCGAAGCATGTGGGCATCCTCCCGCAAAAAGTTATGCCACGTACACATGGTCGGACTTTTCCACGGGCAAGCCTCCGTCGGAATTTCGACCGTATGTACGTGGCATTAGGAGCAAATCTCTCCTCCGCCCCCTCCGAAGCCAACCGTCCCCCCACCTGCTGGAAGGCAGGCACGTACAGTTATGGGGTTTTGCCTGTACGTGCCATTCTGCCGACGTATATGTACAGAAGGCGGTGGTTAATGTCCCATGACGAATGTTCTTGTTTTTGAATGTTTATTTGGGGATGGAGGCTTATCGCTCATGGTGTCACAGACCACAATCAGTTTTCTTTGGGGATTGAATCCACAAAGGGCCATGCATGAGGATACTGGCCCTTGGAAACCCAATCAGCGTAGAGACCATCTAACCGGAGAGTCAGTTGACAAGCAGGATCCCTAGAGGCAACCAAAAGTTTAAAGTTTTGGTGAATAGGGGATGGAAGCCCCAAGGTGCTTGCATTTCAAAAAATATTGTATGTGTCATGACTGTTACTGTCTTGTGAATTCTAGCTACCTCTCGTGTATTGTAATACTTTATGCTTGATAAATTTTGTAATCAATTTTGATGATCCAAAAAATATACTGTATAAAAAAAGCTTTTTCAAAAACAACAAAGGAAAGAAAAAGTGAATGCTGAAACCATCTACAGGAAGTGATTGAATCTGAAAATCCTTTCAAAAATTCAAATAAACTGACAAGATTTTAAACCTCCTGTGGACAAGGTAAATGAGAGAAAAGCACACTGGGGTGGCTGGGCCAAAAATGGCATTGGAAAATGCTTCAATTTATTAGGAAAAGTGAAAATTCTGCCCAAAAAGGTGAACTTATTCTTTAAGGCCACATTTTTTAAAGTATGTTAATACAAATTACAGAATCATAAAGGTTAACAGATTGAACTTTTGTTTGGACATTAAAACCACATGCCAACCAGGCTTTTTCTGGCACTTTTTGTATACAGATTTAAATCCGTTTTTGCTAAAAAATAATTACTTATAACCCCCAAACATTATACTTTTTTTTTTTTTTTTTTTTTTAGCAGAGACTCTAGGGAATAAAATGGCGATCATTGCAATTTTTTCATGTCACACACTATTTGCACAGTGATTTTGCAAACGCAATTTTTTGGGAAAAAATACACTTTATTGGATAAAAAAACCCCCACAATAGTTACCCCAATGTTAGCATAATGTGAAATATGAAATTACGGAGAGTAAAAAGATACCAAACATGTTACGATTTAAAATTGCGCACGCTCTTGAAATGGCGACAAACTGCGGTACTTAAAAATCTCCATAGGCGGCGCTTTAAATGCCTTTACAGGTTACCTTTTTAGAGTTAGAGAGTACTAGAATTATTGCTAACGTTCTTGTCGATACATGTGTGGTTCGAATACCTTTTACATATGCATGCTCGACTTATGTATGCGTTTGCTTCTGCATGCGAGCAAGGAGGGATGGGGGCGCTTTAATTTTTTTTTATGTTTATTTTTATTTTTTTACACTGTCCATTTACATTTTTTTTTTATCACTTTTATTTCTTTTCCTATTACAAGGAAAGTAAACATCCCTTGTAATAGAAATAGGGACAACAGGTCCTCTTTATGAAGAGATACAGGGTCAAAAAGACCCAAATCTCTTCTTTACCTTTTAAAAGCAAAAGATCAAAAAATATATATATATATTCATTTTTTTGATCTTTCGCTTTTAAAAAAAAATTTCTTCCAGCTTGGACCAGAAGTGATGTCAGGACATTGCTGCATCCTCCAGTGTTAACGCTTTGATTGCATATGGGAGCAGCCGGCCGCACCATCAGATCGTTTCTCATGCGAAACAGCGTTGGGAACCACTGAAACTGCTCATGAGCCGCTCGGACCAGTTTCATACGAAGGCCGGCCGCCTGGAGAAAAAACGGTAGAGGGGTTATGGCTGATATTCAGACATAACTCCAGTATACCACTTGCAAACTGCAACGTATATATACGTATTGCGGTCGGCAAGTGGTTAACAATTGTTTATTACAAACTCAAATCGATTCAGAAAGGGACCTATTTATAAATACTGTATATTGGGAAAGGGCATACTGAAACCTGTGTGTCACTATTTGAGTGCCTATTCACCAGCTGTTTTCCATCATATTTATGAAGCATTATGCTTCTGGTGCGCTGGAAAATCTGTAAATTGGTATGAGTGAATTGTTGTAATTTCCCTACAATTTTGGCAAAAATCTGATTTAGGAAGAATTATTCCTTTTTGGTAGTTTTAAAGAGTGCAATAGGCTTTAAATGGCTCTTGAGGTTTATGGAAGCTCCTTTCTACTACTTTGTACCTGTTCTTGTGCTAGAAACCACCATATTAGCATCATTATTGTACATATTTTATTTTGCAGAAAAAAAACACAGGGTAAAAAAGAAAAACATTTTAAGTGACAGCACACAAATGATCAAAAAACACAAATACAAAGAACACTACAATAAATATACTAAACTACCCTAAATACATCAAAACGAATTGGTTACTGAAGCTACTTTTGCATAAGCAGCTCAATTAATTAGAGCAAATTAAAGTTTCTGCTTCAGCAAAATTTCATTAACTGTGGTTGTGTTTAGATATCATACAGCAACTTTGTTTCGCTCCAAGCAGGATTGCAGCAGTAAACCGGAACTTTGTAAATATCCAAGTGGGCATGCTGTTGTATGGTTCCAAAGTCCTACTCATCATCCAGAAGCAATGTTTACAGTGAGGCTGATTTCCTAAAGGAGTTGGGAATGTTCACATAGTAAACTATGGGAGGATTCCCTTCCATTAGTCAGTCATGTAAAAAGAAAATCCCTATTTACTTAGCTGTTTTAGCTGTACATGACTGCGTAACTAAAGTGAACCTTCATACAGTTTATTGTGTGAACATTCACAACTCCTTTAGTACATCAGCCTCAGGCTCAGTGTCTCTGTTAAGGCAGATCTGATGGGTGCTAATGGTAGGCTATCATCAGCCTGATAAGGCAAAAATACATTTGTGGTTTAGTGTTACAGATCTAAGGAAAAAAGTTTTACCAACTCCAACATAATAGTCAACAGGTGCACTAAAGTGCTCATAATACATTCACGCCAAGCAGCCAGAAGGGAGAAAATTATTAAATATAGATTTGAAATAATATTTTAACATTTGTAAAAATATGTACTGAATATTACAGAAAACAAAATGCTGTTCATACTGCACTAGAGGACAAAGCAATTTTTAGGTTTACTTAATTTAAACTATTTCAAAGCTATTTAAATATGGCATTCGGACTTAATAAAATACTTCATGAAGCATGCCCTGTGTAGAGCGAGGTTTGGCACATGCTGGGAACGAAGCTACTCTATGTGCTAAAACATTGGAGTTGATTTACTAAAACAATAGCTTTGCAGACTGGATTTTCACTTACCTTAGTGAATACGGTGAAACTGTGTTCACTTCAATTACCCAATCATGTCCAAACAAAAAAATCCTGTTTTTAAGTTATTAAATGTTCTTACACACAATTGGATATGCTCCAAGCTAAATGGACATACTCGCTCTGACTTCACAAAACCTGGCAGTCAGTCATAACACCTCTTCCTAGGAAACATATGAAAAGGTAATAAAAAAAAAAAAAAAAAATATAGGCATGCTTTGTAAATGAGAACACATAAACAAATGTTGGGGTATTCTCAAATTTGACTGCAGAAATACACTTTAACAGTCTTGCATGTGTCTTCTGGCAATTGTTTTAGTAAGGCATGGTGGCTTCTTTTTTGCCACTGTCCCATTAAGCTGTGACCTGCAAAGCATCCATATTGTATGCCTAGTCCCTCAAGTTACACCCACTGAATATTGTATCTTATTCAGATTTGCCATAGGACTCTTGATGGCTTTTCTCATTAATTTCCTTTTTACACGATCAGTAATTTTTGGTGGATGCACTGTTCTTGGTAAATTTACAGCTGTTGCATGCATTTTTCATGTGAGGCTGTGGAGGACTACAAGAAAACAGATTTCTTCGCTAGTGAGGAAATAGAAGTTATATCAGGTTCTGTTCATATAGATATTCATATATATGCAAGCTAAAGCATGCAAAAATGTAATTAAACCACTTGAAAAAAGCTTTATTTTTCACACCAAAGAGATTGAGACACTTATGCATTTTCAATGGACGTATGGCTAAGAAGTTTTCTGTGTTGCTGTTTTTGAACACTGGACTGTCTGCTTTTTTTTATTTATTTTTTTGCAGCCTTCATTCTTTAATGTGCCATACATTAACATTTTTGCAAGGCATTTATTAGGCATTTTAGGGGACAAGCCCTCACTGTATTAATGTTTTTATCAACTGGACCTATCTATTTGCTTGCATGTGAAATGAGCCTCTTAAACACCTTTGTTCTTTATTTAGTTGTCTTATGCATATTTTCTTACGTTCATTTCTATTTATTTGTTTGTTCTTTCTTTTTTACTTTTGTAATACTGAAATATAACAGTTTTTGGTAACAATCCCAATGTAGCTTAATAAATGAGACCCTGAGCTAAGAAATCAGATTTTTTACAATACATGTAGTTTATACAGGAAAGAACTTTGAGGGTTATTCTTAGAGATATGGGCAAAGAGGCGAAAGTGATGGTAAAAATGACGATTAGAGCTGTAAAAGAAAATGTAATGGATTTTGCATAATTATTATCAAACTAAAATGTCTTAAAATCTAAAATTATTTATTTTAAAGTTATAGTTTACTATGACTTTTTGGAGTAGTGTTTTTTATAAATGCATAAAGATATACCCTGCTATACCATGTACATTTTAGCAAAATCTTCTAAAATAATTAAATTTTTTAACAGGCATTTACTGTTGTGGATTGCTCAGCTCTCGTAAAAGCGACTGTACTGGCTTACCTCAGTCAATGATGACTAACACGGAGGTACCAAAATCTCGAGGACACTATGAAATAAGAATGAAAGGAAATATGTCCCTTATTTGCTGGTACAATAAAGGGCATTTCCGCTTTCTGAGTAATGCTTATTCTCCATTTCAGAAAGGTAAGTCATTTTCCAGCAAATAAACCAGCATTTGCTCCCAGCTTGCATAAAACGAGAAATATTTTGTTGGGTAAAAAAAAGAGGGATTAAGATATGTGGATGGCTGTTGACAATGAATTCAATTTTTTTAGATTAGATTAAATAAATCATTTTTTAAATAATCATTATTCATCAAGAACTAGTAAACCATATGTAAACCCAAACATCCAAGTCCTTCTAAATTGCTCCCTTTTTGCCTGGTAAAGTTTATCTAAACCCAAAAACAAACATTTTAAATATTGCAGTTTACCAGTCATTGGATGAAGGGACTGCATTTGTTTTCATTTTATTTTCCTTTATTTTTATTTAGGGATTCTGCCAGTAACAGACTTCCAGTCATAGGATGACAGATGACTAATTCATTTGTCTGTATCAGGACAACACAGACAAACGCTTTGCAACTGCCTCCATTCACTTCTGTTGAATGTACCACAACCGCACCTTAAACGCATGGTAAACCTATGGTATTTACAGTGCGTTTACAATGCGGTTGCAAAGCGTCAAAAATTATAATTTTCCATTTTAGCCTTGTTAAAAAAAAAATTGAGGCATTTGAAAAGTGTTGCCTGATGCAACATGATTGCCTGATGTTACAAATGGTTAATATATGACTGGACGCTGTATTATAGCATATCTTTTGAAAAAACAAACCTTTATATTCTGCCTGCAGCGCGCTCCCATCTTAGTTGTGGGCATGTGAAGCCCACAAGTGTTTTCTTCCGTGAATCGGTGCTGTCGGTTACCCAGCATGCACCTCCGGATCTCGTGCGTATGCATAAGACACAAATCGCAGCACACAATTGTGTCTCTGGTTGCCATCACAACAACGGCGTTGTAGGAAGGTCCCGCCCCGTTGTTATGGCAACCAAATGTAAGCTAGACAATAGATGGCAAAATGGCGCATAGCACCGCCTTACATCGTGTAATTTCCTGTTTGGAAATAACGCAATGATAACAGGCAAGATGACTCACATTTCCCAGGAGCAGAAGCACTGCAGGATATAACAATACTTGCGGCAACGCCATAAAGTGAAAAAAAACAAAGAGTACACCATAGCAGCAGGGTAAACAAAGCTAGAAAAAAATAAATGAATAAAACACCCAATGTTGTTATAATTTGCGGGATTGAGGCGATTCATGGAAAGATGAAAATATGGGTGGAACTCCCCTTTAACCTCCTTGGCGGTATTCCCGAGTGTGGCTCAGGGTGAGATTTCAGTACCATTAGGGGTAACCCCGAGCCACACTCAGGATTGCTTTGCTGGATCCTGGTAGAGGTTACTTACCTTGTCCCCGGGATCCCGTGAAGTACTCCCGCTGTGTACGGCGGCCGGATCCTCCGCTCAATCCTGTGTGTGTTCCGGCTTCCCTTCCTGGCGAGCGTTGCGTCGCAGGGGGTTGCAACCGGCGGCAGATTCAAAAAGTGTAAAGCACAACACACACCATACATTGTAATCTTATTAGATTACATTACTGTATCTAATAAATTGACCTCAGTTTGCCCCCCAGTGCTTTATCCAGTGCCCTTGCCTGCAGTTTTACTGTACTTTCTGCCTGTAAACTGGAGAACGACCATGGCATCAAAAAAGCGTGCCTCTACCTCAAAAGCGGTTTATGGCGTGCTGGAAAACAGTGATAGCGATATAGAATCACTTGCAGAATTGAGTGATAGCGATTCGTGGGGAAGTTCGTCATCAACATAAAGTGATTTCTGCGACGATCCTGCGACTAACCTCAGTGATGTGCAGACTTGGTGTTCTATTGACTGCGGTACGGATCACGTAGCGCCCCCAACATTCCCATTTATTGGAGCACCTGGTATCAAAGTGGATGTTGAAGATGACAATCCCTTGACATACCTCCAACTATTTTTGACCGATGAGGTTATTTAAAAAATAGTTACGGAGACAAACCAGGAGCTAGAAGCTGCTACACATTAGAGGTTTTCAAGGTGCAGAAAGTGGGAACCAGTGACCAAAGAGGAAATCTGGAAATTTTTGGGCCTAATAATTCTTCACGGAGTGGTGGGGAAACCCCTGCAGAAGTGGTATTGGACAACCAATAAATTACTAGCCACTCCATTCTTTGGCACGGTCATGTCGTAGTACAAATTTTCCCTGATAATGAAATATTTGCACTTTGAAAATAATTAAGCGTTTGACGAAACAACTCATCCAGCACCCAAACTCAAGAAAATTTGGGAAGTATATCAGATGATTCTGAAAAATTTGCAACAGAGCTATGTGCCAGATAGAAACATCAGCATAGACAAAAGTCTAATGGCCTACAAGGGAAGGCTCAGCTGGATACAATATATAGTGTCAAAGAGAGCACGATTTGGCGTAAAATCTTTCATGCTATGTGAATCAAGCACTGGTTACATTTGGAATTCTGTCCTATACACCGGTAGAGGAACCAAATTCAACCAAATATACAGTCATTATGGAATTGCAACCTCTTCAGTTCTTTTATTGATTAAGCCATTGCTGAATCAGGGCTATTGTGTAACTACAGACAATTTTTACACATCTCCTGAACTCTATTGCCACGTACAGACGATCGGACATTCCGACAACAAAATCCTGGATTTATTTCCGACAGTTATTTCAAACTGGTCTTGAATACACACGGTCGCACAAATGTTGTCGTAAATGCCGTACGTCTAGAACGCAGTGATATACAACACGTACGACAAGCAGAGAAAAATTAAGTTCAATAGCCAGTGCAGTTCTTCTGCTTGATTCCGAGCATGCGTGGAATTTTGTGTGTAGGGAATTATGTACACACAATCGGAATTTACGACAACAGATTTTTTTGTCGGAAAATTTGAGAACCAGCTCTTAAATTTTGTTTGTCGGAAATTCCGACAAAAAATGTCCAATGCTCCATCACATGGACGGAATTTCCGACAACAAGCTCACATCAAACATTTGTTGTCGGGCGGCGTGGCCAAGCTGGAGACCTGAGCGGACGTGGGTAATCGGAGCTCCGCATCCACCTGCTGCTTTTATCCTGATATACCGGGCACATCTTTCCCTATCCACCTGCTTCGGACCCAGCACACCTCCAGGGTATGCGGAAAGGTAAAACCGGGTCTGGGAGACACACCAACTCGACCCCCAAGGCCTCCCCGCGGGATCGCCCGCCCACCACGTGTAACGCCAACATGGCGACGCAAACTGCCTCGGTCGATCCGGCTACACTGGAAGAGGACCGCTTCACGGCCCTTATGCAGGCTATTGCCAGCTGTAAGACTACACTGACGGAAAAGATAGACCTCCTGCAGATCGACTTTGGCCTACTCAGGAGAGACATGGACAAGTTCCGTGACAGACTGGGGGAGGCAGAGCGGAGAGTGGGGGACTCGGAGGACGCAGTGAGGGAACACAGGGCCTCCATACACACCCTGCAGACCAGAATGAGGTACCTGGAATCCCGCGCTGAAGATAACGAAAACCGCAGCAGACGCAACAATCTGAGGGTGGTGGGCCTGCCGGAGGGTGCTGAGGGCCAGGACCCCACGGCCTTTACCGAACATCTCCTCCAGTCTCTTCTCTCCAATTCTCCCAACAATTCGTCGTGGAGCGGGCCCACAGGATGCCGGCGGTGAGGGGCCCACAAGCAGTGTTGGTCATCTTACTTTAAAAAGTAATTAGTTAAGTTACAAATTACTTCTCCCAAAAAGTAATTGCGTTAGTAACTCAGTTACTACATTGGAAAAGTAATTAGTTACGCAGCAAAGTAACTGTGACTTTTTTTTTTAATATTCTATACGTGTAACTAAGGGGCGGGTCTAGTATTACTGTAATCAAGGGGCGCATTTATTATTATTGTTATATATGGTGTAACCAAGGGGCTGCTCTATTATTACTCTAACCAAGGGGCAGATCTGTTATAGCATGTAAGCAAGTGGCGGGTCTATTATTATTATATTGTGTAAGGGGCGGATGGCTACAGAAGAGGGCGAATGTTAAATTAATGGGCAGAGCTCAATATTTAACAATAATAATAAATGCGCCCCTTGGTTACAGTAATACTAGACCCGCCCCTTAGTTACACGATAGATGCCCCTTGCAGAGTAGTACGAGCATCAGGAGCGTGCGGCATCGCCTCGTACAATTACATGTTAACTGCGCCTGCGCGGTGTAGAGTTCACTCAGAGCTGTTTAGGTTCAGCAATTTTCGGAAGCTCCGTAGTCCTTCGTACTGCGCAAGCGCTGAGCCTGCGCAGTACAGGGGGTCCTTATCCGGCGGGGGAACTTTTTCGTCAGGACACCAGAATTACACTACTTCCATCTAGTGGCGGTAGATGTAATTGGGGTAACTATGCCAAAGTAATGGGAACTGAGTTACCATGAGGGGAAAAGTAATCAGTTAGATTACTAGTTACCCTCTAAAGTAACTGAGTTACGTAACTCAGTTTATTTTAACTCAGTTACTTACATCACTGCCCACAAGGCTCACCCCCTCGCACATTCATATTCCGCCTCCTTAATTTCAGGGACCGGGACCTTGCCCTGCGGGAGGCCAGGAAGGTAGAGGAGCTCCGGTTCAACAACGTCAAACTGATGCTTTTCCCAGACTATTCTGCTGAAACCCAGAGGATGCGGAGGACATTTGACCACGTAAAGGCCCAGCTGTGGGCAAAGAGGTTGAAGTACAGTATGTTGTTCCCTGCACGCCTGCGAGTGGTGGATGGGGAATCCACAAAATACTTCACCTCACCGGAGGGCGCGTCCCAGTGGATTGAGAGCCTACCTAGAGCAAGGTAAATGCCTCCGCTTGCTATGTATTTTATTAAAAAGTGACACTGACCGCGACATTTCCCCTATCACCCCTGGCCTGCCGAGAGCGAAGACTGCCCCGGACACTCACTGACTGCCTCAACGCCCCTGACCCAAGATGGATGCTGAGAGTGGACTGCCTGAGGACACCGCCACGCTGATACCCATGCGATCTACCTACACATCCAGCCGGCTGGCACAGGAATAGTCTGCAGATCCTTTCTGATCACTATAGCAGTACCCGACCACGGCTGGGGGAGACGGGAAACGAACTTGGTATACTGCAACACAGGAAGGGAATGTGTTTGCCATCGGAGGGCCCGGGCCACAGCTTAAACAAACTGATGCACTTTGTATTGCACGTGAAGGCGAGCGTGGCAGAGAGGCCCCTACACTCCAGTTCAGTTCACCACACTCCCCCTTCTCCCCATGCTGCTTTTTTGTTTTTTGGTATATTTTACCCCCCCTGGGAGTCATCATTTTTTACTTTTTCTTTTTTCTTTTCCCCGGGGGGGGGGGGGGGGGGGGGGTTATTTTTCTCTTCTTTGTCTTCGGCAGGAGAGAGAACGAACTAACCATGGATTCCGGGAATGTTGAGCTGCCGACAGGGGCAAATCTGGGGGATGTGCCTTCAGGTAGCGGGGAGTATGTTGATGTGTTGCGGGGGGGGTGGTTCGGGCAGTCTATGCCTCCTGTTATGGTCTAAGGGCCCTTAATGGGTATGCCGGCCCGCTATGGCCTGGGTACAGATAGGTTCCCCCCCCTCCTCTCGGGGACGGGGGTGACCACGCTGGAATTGTTAAGGTCATACATGGTATAGCTCAGGGTGCATGGGAGATAAGTTATATGTTCCCGGTGCATAGATGTTAATTTGTATGCAGGTGCTCGTGGGTGCGGACCCGACAATCACACGGTTTACAGTTTAAGGTCTCAGTTCATAGCCTGGTTTACGGCCCCATAGGAGACTTTCCTAGATAGAGTTGGGGTTAGACGGTTTTTGGGGGTAAAAACACTCCATGGGGTTCCTTTTTATTCATGGATGTGGGGGGTGGGGGGTTTGGGGTGCTGGCTATCTGATTAGCCCTGTTTCTATCTTCCCTAAGTTTGTTCTCTCTTTTTATATTCTTCCCTTGTCATCCTCTCTCCTCTTCTCTTTCTACTCCTTCCCCCTTTTTCTTTTTCTTTTTTGTTATGTTTCTCAATGCAGTGGCCATCTCAAATGGGTTCAAACAGGAATAACCCATAGACATTGGGTGCGTGGTGGGTGGCGGGGTGACAGCAATGTTAACTCATGGAGGGATGGGAGCAGGGGAATGATTTCCCCTCTGGGTCACAAGGTATCTCATTGGTCAATTGACTTCAAGCCACTAGTCCCATGATGGCGGCCTTACGGATAATCTCTTGGAATGTCAGAGGCCTTAATGACAAAATAAAACGGTCCTTGGTAATGACCTATCTTAAGCAACATAACCCCCATATCTGCATTTTGCAAGAAACCCACCTGGTGGGTAGGAAAATTCTGTGCCTCAAGAAACCTTGGGTGGGTAAGTACTATCATGCTGCCTACTCCTGCTATGCCAGGGGAGTAGGCATCCTGATACACAAGTCACTGAAGTTTGAGCTCCTGGATGTTAAAGTTGACCCAGGGGGAAGGTATGTTTTGGTGCACGCAATTGTGAATACTCTTAAAATGCTGATTATCGGAATTTATATACCCCCCCAGCTACCATTGCTTTGCTTAAAAGCCTGATTCCCATTATTGCCTCTTATGCGACGGACAATGTTTTAATTGCAGGGGATTACAATATGCTTCCGAGTCCAGTCCTAGATAAGCTGTCATCGGGCACAGCGGCGGATTCGCCCCTGTCCAGATGGGCGTCCTTGTATGGGTTGACGGATGTCTGGAGGTGGAAGCACCCTATGGAGCGTGCCTTCACCTGCCAGTCCGCATCATATCGCTCCATGTCCCGTATTGATCTAGTGTATGCGAGTGAGGGCTTTTGAGGAGGGTGTGTAGGGTTGAGATGCTGCCGCGAGGCATATCAGACCATGCTCCCATGTTGTGTTGCAATCAGACGTCCACTCCCAGCTCGGAGAGGGTGTGGCATTTATCCCGATATTGGATAACAGACCCCACAATCGAATTTGAAATGGCCACTCTCATTGCTGAGTATTGGTGGCTGAATGCGCACACGGCATCATCGGATGCGACATGGGATGCCTTTAAGGCATATGTCAGCTGATGCTAACAATCCTCCATAGCTAGAGCCCGTAGGGACGCAGCTATAACAGTGGAGCAGGCGGAAACAAAGGCAAGTACCCTGGAGGCCCAATACACTTTGTTTAAGAACCCGCTCACTCGGCTTGATATGCAAGCTGCCTACCGAGAGGTGGTGCTGCTGCGTATTGCCAAAGCTAAAAAACACCAGTTATCGCAAACTCAGCGGATCTTTGAACAGGGGGAGAAAACTGGCCGCCTGTTGGCCTGGCTAGCAAAGGAACAGAGGTCCTCAGCCACCATAGCCCGAATTAGGGACGACCAGGGGACAGTGCTGACCGAACCCCAAGCCATTAATGATAGGTTTGCCGCATACTACCTGTCATTGTACTCCTCTAGAGCACAGTATACAAAGACGGCCCTGTACGAGTTTCTTGACAGAATTACGTTTCCTCGTCTCACTGACACTAGTAGATGCAACCTAGACGAACCAATAACTATTGAGGAAGTGCAACATGCACTGAGCGGACTACAAGCAGGAAAGACTCCAGGGACAGACGGCCTACCGACCGAGTTCTATAAACAGTATAGTGAACAAGTTTTAACCAGACTGCATAGTGTCATGACCAAGGCGTTGGAGGGGGGATCCCTCCCCGATTCTATGGCTGAGGCGATTATTATAGTACTTCCTAAACCCGGCAAGGACCCTGAATACTGTGCCTCATACAGGCCTATCTCTCTACTCAATGTAGATGTTAAAGTGCTCACCTAAGTCCTAGCGAACAGGGTTAATACTGTGATTTTGTCCCTAATACATGAGGACCAGTCCGGATTTATGCCCAGTAAGGGCACGGACATTAATCTCCGGAGGCTTCATACAGTCCTGGCTTCTACTGAATGTCTCACTCCATCGGATCTGGTGGTCTCGTTAGATGCCGAAAAGGCCTTCGATTCGGTGGAGTGGACATACCTATGGCAAGTGTTACGCAGATTCGGCTTTGGGCCCAATTTTATTTCCTGGATCCAGGCACTGTACAGGTCTCTGAAGGCTAGAATTCGTACGGGAGATAACATATCCCCACCTTTCTCATTAAGCAGGGGTACGAGACAGGGATGCCCCCTGTCTCCTGCTCTCTTTGCTCTGGCCATTGAGCCAATGGCTATCCTACTGCGCTCATCTGAGGCGGTGTGTGGGATACCCATCGGCCCTGTCCAGGAGAAGGTCTCCCTCTATGCCGACGATACGTTACTGTATCTGAGGAACGATGGAAACTCCCTGGAAGGAGCCCTAGCTGTTATTTATGAGTTTGGTAAGTTCTCTGGCGTATGTATTAATTGGGACAAGTCAGTAATATTCCCCCTATTCCCATCAGGGACGGTCTCTTTGACTAACACTTCTCTAAAAACGGTCTCTCAATTTAAATATCTGGGAGTGATTATCCAAAGAGATCTGTCGCAATACATTAAATACAACCTTAACCCGGTAGTATCCTCCCTAGTTGAGAAGTGTGGGTCATGGAAGACACTACCCCTCACCCTAGTTGGCAGGGTCAACCTTGTGAAAATGTCCATTCTCCCTAAGTTCTTATATTTGTTTCGTCAAACCCCAACACATATCCCAGTCTCATTTTTTTTAAAAGTGGATAGTATACTCACCTCGTTCCTCTGGCTTGGGGGTACCCCGAGAATAGCAAAAGCGACATTGCAACTTCCGGTTTCCCTGGGGGGCCTAGCCCTACCCTGTCTAATGAAATACTACTGGGCAGCAGTCCTGGTCACAGTGCGCTGGTGGCTATCGGACACACCTGCGAACCCGGCCGCTACCCTGGAAGCAGCGTTGCTGGGATCCTATACGGAGCTCAGGAACCTGATCCACCGTGGACCCCGGTCCAATGGCAGGATCACAGCCCCCATGAAGACGACACTTAGGGTATGGGACACTGTTAAATCTAAAATTCAAACAGCGGACGCTTGGTCTCCCCACACCCCCCTTTGGGGCAATCCTAGGCTGCCCCATTTTACTACTATACCCGACCCATTACTATGGGCCCAACTAGGAATCAGGACACTAAGCGACATAGTTACGAACGGTAGACTTCTCTACTTCGACGAACTCAAGAATTCCAAGAACCTTCCCAACCATATGCTGTTTAGGTACTTTCAACTGCGGCATGCCTTCCAGCCCCAATTTATAGGCCCTTTACATTTAGAAGTGAACACAGTTGAAACACTGTTGGTTAGGTCAGACGCAGGGGGAACGCTATCAGACTTATACGCCATTCTTGCTGGCCTCGATACATCTAAAGTCTCCCAACTGTTCGACGCGTGGCAATCAGATATACCTTCCTTAGCGGATGATGATTGGGAAGAGGGTATTCAGCAATTCTTACCACTGATGATCTCTTCTAGAGACCGCCTCACCCAAATGAAGTTTATTCACCGGGTTTATTACTCTCCTGACAGACTGGCTAGAATCTACCCCGACAGACAACCGACTTGCCGACGGTGCAACACAGATATTGGTACATTTTTCCACACGATATGGTCTTGCCAGCATCTTGAGGGGTTCTGGAAAGGGGTGGTGGACGTAATCAATACCATTGGTAAAGTTAGAGTGACATGTGACCCCAAGTGCCTGCTACTAGGCATTTACGACACGTTAGAAGCCCCTCAAGCTAAGAAGCTGTTTGTCTTTTACTCAGCTTTTTATGCGAGGAAAGCAATACTGCTATGCTGGAACAAACCCACCCCTCCTACAGTTTTGCAGTGGCAGACGCTTATTGATCAAGCGCTGCCGCTGTATAAACTAACATACCTTGGGCGGAACTGTCCACAGAAATTCGAAAAAATTTGGGCCTCTTGGGTCCGTGAAAGGAGGCTACCCTTGGACTGACTCGGAGCATATGAATGCATGGAGACATAGGCAAAATATTTAACGAACGTATGGGAACTATATAAGTATAGGTATATGTAGATTACAATGTAATGGGCACTAACACCGTTGAAATCAACTTATGGAACTATACTTGTTGTAATGGATTTACCCCCCTTATGTTTACACAATTGTGCAATAAAAGTTGATATTTCTTTTCCCCGACCTCCACCAAACCTAAAATGCTGTATAGTATGAAGCTGTACTGTTACTTGGCTACTACGACACCACGCTGTATATGTAATGTATACTTTTACTCTGTTAAGATGTACCACTGCACTTCGTTTTGTTTTTTGTTGTGTTGAAACTTAAATAAAAATTTTCTGTTAAAAAAAAAAAACATTTGTTGACGGAAATTCCGACCGTGTGTACGTGGCATATGAGTTCCTTCTACAAATCAAAACTGATGCTAATGGAACCGTTAGGGCTAACCGGCGTGACATGCCGTCAACCTTCGCAATAAGAAGCTCAAGATGGGAGAAATGGTTGCCTGGCAGAAAGGCAAAATGATGTCACTGCGATGGTGTGACAAAAAATATGTGTGCCTTATGCCCTGTACACACAATAGGATTGTCTGACAACAAATGTTGGATGTGAGCTTGTTGTCGGAAAGAACATTTGTTGTCGGAATTTCCGCCAACAAATGTTTGAGAGCAGATTCTCAAATTTTCCGACAACAAAACTTGTGTGTACATAAGTCCGATGCACAAAAGTCCCAGATTTGCTCGGAATCAAGCAGAAGAGCTGCACTGGCTAATGAACTTAATTTTTCTCGGCTCGTCGTACGTGTTGTACGTCACCGCGTTCTTGGCGTTCGGAATTTCCGACAACATTTGTGTGACCGTGTGTGTGCTAGACAAGTTTGAGCCAACAAACTTGTTGTCGGAAAATCCTATCGTGTGCACAGGACATAATCAGTACAATCTATAACACCTCCGCTGTCATGGTACACAAAAAAGGTGGGAAAGACATCATGAAACCACAAGTGGTTATAGACTACAACAACACCATGGGAGGTGTTGACAGAGCCAACCAGGCAATGACATTTTATCCAGCCATGAGAAAACAACAAAAAAAGTATTATAAGAAGATATTCAGGCATCTTCTTGAGCAATGCCTATGGAATGCCTTCATTCTAGTAAAAAAAAAAAAGTGTGACAAGCCTGTGGTTCATGCTGACTTTGTTTGAAAAGTTGCAGAGCGCATCTTTCTGAACCACCAAACACCAACGGCTGCAAACAGAGCTGGACGTCGTGCTGCTATGACTAGTAATATTGCACCCTTGTTTGGCCCAAAAAAATGTCAGTGTTTTTGATTTGATTATATTATTAACTAAAATGTATTAAATAAAATGTATTATTATTATTATATATTATTTCTTATTATTTATAGTTATTTATTATATTATAATTTGATTGTGTTTCCAACTTTATCATACCCGGGATGTCTACTAGACTGGTTTGGACAGATTTAAGTGAGTTATTCCTAAGAATTACAGGCCTACAATATAAAACGCCAAATTTCCATGCAAAATAGTTGTACCGCTTTCAGCACCTAAAATCCGACATAATCATACCACCAGGGAGGTTAATGTGCTTTTAGGCTGCTTTCAAATTTAATGCAAGTGTGGAAGAGCCCTTTAAAGTGTGTGCAAAAACCTTTTATTCCCACCAAGTGAAAGGTTTAAGGGTTGGTTCACATTGAGAATTGCACAGAAATTCACTGAACTTTCTTGAGAGATTCACATGCAGTTCTGCGTGGTGCAATTGCAGCCCATTCATTTTGAATGAGCTTAAATCGCACTGCACTGCACCAAAAGTAGCTTGCTTACTTCTGTACAATGTGATCCGGTGAAGGCATACGCTCCTGTGCTTGGGGTGTCTTAACTTAATATTGGCAACCAATTAATATTGACACCCACTGCAGATTGCAACTGCAGAGCGTTTTGAACAGGATGCGGGAAACGCGCATGGAATGTGGGTTTTCCACACCATGTTCTGATGTGAATGGGCCCTAGACCATTATCAAGTTATCTTTTGCAGTCTGATTTCCCACTACTTCCTGTCCTAGAGACACCACAGGAAATGAGAGGATTTCACTCTAAAGTGAGCAAAATTCACATCTTAGAGAGCTGTCACAGAAACAGGCTTTTCTCTCATCTCTTGCTCGGGTGACAAGCCTTAACCTGGCCATATACGGATTGCTATTCAGCGGGTTCAGAAGGGACCAGCTGAATTTCGATCCATTTATGGGCAGGAAGGTTGTAAGAAGTTTATCTATGTATCAATTTCTGTACAGAAGCCCTGTCTGTTTTCCCGGTTGATTAGCGCTGCAGGCTGTACTTGTTCATTTGAGAAAAAATTCCATCCTGCGTTTTCAAATTCTCTCCTCTCTTCTTGTTATTGTAAAAACAAGCATCCATTTCAACCCCCTAGGAATCAGAAAATTGAACAAATGTTCTTAAACTAAAATTTACAAACGAAAGTCAATTAGTGTATACCCAGCTAAAGGGTACTTCAAAACGATGAGATGCTAGTGGCCTCATCTGGCTATTTATTTCAATATCACCTAAGCATGCCGGTGTTCTGCCGAGCTGGTTCCCCTCAGCGGATTAGTGCAGATCTGTACTGCGCATGCGCAGTGAAATTTCCGAAAATTGCTGAAGCTAAACAGCTGGAAGTGAAGTGTACACCGCGCACGCGCAGTTGGTGTACGAGGCAATGCCGCACACTCGCGCTACTCTGCAAGGGGAGTCTAACTAAGGGGCGGGTCTATTACTGTAAGCAAGGGGCAAAGGCAAAATAAAAATAAATCGTTTAGCTCTGGATATAGAAGAGAGTAATAGAAAACGTGTTTTTAGAGTGCTATCTGGTGTTTTTCCTTTCAATTAGGAGTGTATTTTTTTAAACTTTTTTTTTTTTTTTAAAACAAACAAAATCAGCTGTGCGGTGTACACTTCACTCGCATCTGTTTCGGTTCGGCAATTTCCGGAAGATGCCTAGTCGTTCGTACTGCGCCTGCGCAGTACAGAGAGGAACCAATCTGCCAGGGGAACCAACTCGGCAAGACACCGGCAAGCAGTCTGCTCTCAAGTTAAACTAACAATTGGGCTGATCACATCTGTTCCTTTACCGCTTCAGCCCTGGAAGATTCTACCCCCTTCCTGACCAGAGCACTTTTTGCGATTCGGCACTGTGCCACTTTAACTGTCAATTGCGCGGTCGTGCGACGTTCCACCAAAACAAAATTTACGTCCTTTTTTCCCCACAAAAAGAGCTTTCTTTTGGTGGTATTTGATAACCTCTGCGATTTTTATTTTTTGCGCTATAAACAAAAAAATTGCAAAAATGTTGAAAAAAACATTTTCCTCAGTTTAGGCCGATATGGATTTTTCTACATATTTTTGGTAAAAAAAAAATCGCAATAAGCATATATTGATTGGTTTGCACAAAAGTTATAGCGTCTACAAAATAGGGGATAGATTTATAGCATTTTTATTATTACTTTTTTTTTTACTAGTAATGATGGCGATCTGCGATTTTAATCATGACTGTGACATTATGGCGGACACGTCGAACAATTTTGACACATTTTTGGGACCATTGGCATTAATACAGCGATCAGTGCGATTAAAAATGCATTGATTACTGTAAAAATGTCACTGGCAGTGAAGGGGTGAAGTGTGTCCTAGTTTGTGTTCTAACTGAAGGGGGATGGGGGCTGTGCAGGGAAAATAACAGATCGCTGTTCATCAGTGATGTAAGTAACTGAGTTAAAATAAACGGCGTTACATAACGCAGTTAGTTTAGAGGGTAACGAGTAATCTAACTGATTACTTTTCCCCTCATGGTAACGCAGTTCCCATTACTTGGGCGGAGTTACCTCAATTACATCTACTGCCACTAGATGGCAGTAGTGTAATTCTGGTGTCCTGCCAAAAAAAGTTCCCCCGTCGGATAAGGACCCCCTGTTCTGCGCAGGTGCAGCACTAGCGCAGTACAAAGGACTACGGAGCTTCCGAAAAAGGGGCGGGTCTAGTATTACTGTAACCAAGGGGCGCATTTATTATTATTGTTATATATCAAGCTCTGCCCATTAATTTAACATTCGCCCTCTTCTGTAGCCATCCGCCCCTTACATGATATAATAATAATAGACCCGCCCCTTGCTTACGCGCTATAACAGATCTGCCACTTGGTAAGAGTAATAATAGAGCAGCCCCTTGGTTACACGATATATAACAATAATAATAAATGTGCCCCTTGCTTACAGTAATACTAGACCCGCCCCTTAGTTACACGTATAGAATATAAAAAAAAAAGTCACAGTTACTTTGCTGCGTAACAAATTACTTTTCCAATGTAGTAACTAAGTTACTAACGCAATTACTTTTTGGGAGAAGTAATTTGTAACTTAACTAATTACTTTTTTAAAGTAAGATGACCAACACTGCTGTTCATACTCTGTATGAACGGACGATCTGTCACTTCTCCCCTCAGAGAACCCAGAAACTGTGTGTTTACACACACACAGTTCCGGGTTCTCCTTGTCTCAGCGGCGATTGCGGGAGCCCGGCTGTGATCGAGACCGCCTGGCACTTGCATCAGCTCGGGGTGTGAGTGGGGGGGGGCGTGAGCGCGATGCGCCCCCTAGTGGCCACAGGGCGAATCAACGTTACATAACGTTGTTTTGCCCAACCGTGCCATTCTGCCGCAGTACAACTGCGGTGGCTGGTCGGCATGTGGTTGAATGAATGAATGATTTGTATAGCGCTGCAACTGCGAACTGAATCGCCTCGAGGCGCTTGATCCGACCTGTGTTGATTCCTTAAAGTATATCTGTAGCAAATCTTTTTTATTCTTAATTTTGGGTAAAGTTGTGTAGCACTACTCCCCCCAGGAGCTGCTGGTAACTGCCTCTCCTACTCCTGCACAGCCAGGAAAAATGCATTCACCGCTTGCATCCAGACACAAAAAGTCAGTCCCTTCACTTTGTTTTTTATGTTTTGTAGCAGAATCTCTGACCTCTTTCAGTCTAATGGGAACCTTCAAGGCCAAAGATAGCTGACATCCTTCAATAAGTGGTGGGTTGTGAGGCATAGTGGGTGCAAAGGGGGTAAAAGTCATTGGGCGCCAGACACTTCTTGGATGTAAAAGAGGTTTATTTCTTTGACAGTCCTTTTTTATATTTTGTAGGGGAAAGAGGGTTAGGGCCAGGACACCCTTAAGTAGCTGCAATTTCTAATGGCAGACTCCGAGACTTCAATACACATGAGTTCTGCGAGTGCACGTGGGCTGTACATTGTTGAGTATTAGTGTTAGGTAGTACCTGTGTATTGTGAGTACTCGAGTGTTGTCTGAGTAGTGTGTGTGGACCGTTAGTATTTGTGGATTTTGTGTGTGTGTGTGTGTGTGTGTGTGTGTGTGTGTGTGTGTGTGTGTGTGTGTGTGTGTGTGTGTGTGTCAGTGAGTGCACATTGGTCAGTGAATGCACCTTGGTCTGCGAGTGCATGCTGGTCAGCGAGTACCTGCGTATTGTCTTATTGAGTACCTGTGTATTGTCTTGTTGAATACTTGTGTATTGTCTTGTTGAGTTCCTGTTTATTGTCTTGTTGAGTACCTGTGTATTGGCTTGTTGAGTACCTGTGTATTGGCTTGTTGAGTACCTGTGTATTGGCTTGTTGAGTACCTGTGTATTGGCTTGTTGAATACCTGTGTATTGGCTTGTTGAGTACCTGTGTATTGGCTTGTTGAGAATTATAATCCCCAATCCTCATTAAATTAGTAGGTACGATGCCCGGTGAATGTGGAGATGCAACTCTGTGTACATCTTGCGGCATGCGTGCGTTCCTTGATCATCTGATCGAGGGGGAAAACTGCTATGCAAAATGTTAGCACATTGTTTCCCTGGAAGCACAGGTTCTAAATCTGGGGAAGCAACTGTCAGCACTGAGAAGTCCCTCCATACTAAAGGAGAGCCAGGAACATACATGGCAGGTGCCAGCACAGAGGCGGGTGGAGACAAAAAAGGTTCAGGCACTAGGAAAGAGTAGATGGGTGCAGTGGCGGCCGGTGAAGTTTTTGAAAGGGGGGCGCCAGACCCCGCCCATCAATGTTGACACCTCCCATTTTTCATAAACCACACCCCTTATATAATGGTCGTAAAGTGGTTAAGGACCAGCCTCGTTTTGGAATTTAGGTGTTTACATGTTTAAAACCATTTTTTTGCTATTGAAAATACAATATATAATGTTTGGGGGTTCTAACACCCTAGAGAATAAAATGGCGGTCATTGCAATACTTATTTTCACACCGTATTTGCGCATCGGTCTTACAAGCACACTTTTGGAAAAAAATGCACTTTTTTTAATTAAAAAAATAAGACAACAGAAAAGTTAGCCAAATTTTTTTTATATTGTGAACCATAATGTTCCGCTGATACCCAACATGTCACTCTTCAAAAAAAAAAAAGAGGACCTTTTAAAGGTCCTCTTAAATATGAGATTCTGACAGTAAAAATGTTCCACACTCCCCTATTATATCTATGTTATTAGCACAGAGCAGAGAACCCAACAAGCCACACCAATAGCAAGCACATTTTTAGGCTAATGCCGCGTACACACAATCGGAATTTCCGATGGAAACAGTCCGATGGGAGCTTTTCATCGGATTTTCCGACCGTGTATATGTGAATGTGAATGTGAGAGATGACATCACTAAGGGAGCTAGGGAGGAGGTGGAATCCTTATGGGTAGAGCTCCAAAACGATGAAGCTAAGGGGAAAATATTACTGGGAGTATGCTATAGGCCCCCTAACCTGAGAGAGGAGGGGGAGACGGATCTTCTATCACAAGTTGGATTAGCAGCAAGGATGGGAAATTTTATCATAATGGGGGATTTTAATTATCCAGACATAGACTGGGCGGAGGGAACCACGCATTTGTCTAAGGCTCACCAGTTCCTAAATGTCTTGCAGGACAATTTCATGGTTCAGATGGTAGACACGCCAACTAGAAATAAAGCGTTACTGGATCTACTGATTACCAACAATACAGACCTAATCACGGATGTGGAAATATGGGGCAATTTAGGAAACAGCAATCACATGTCAATTGGCTTCAGTATAAATCACACAAATAGGAAACATAAGGGGAATACAAAGACAATGAATTTCAAAAGAGCCAACTTCCCTAAACTGCAAACTTTGTTAGAAGGCATGAATTGGGATAAAATCTTAAGAACAAGGAACAGGGAGGAGAGATATATTTAATAAGGGCATTAGCCAATGCATTCCATTGGGTAATACATTTAAAAGAGCTAACAAAAGTCCTGGATGGCTTAACTCCAATGTAAAAATGCATATAAAAGCAAAGGAGAATGCCTTTAAAAAATACAAGGTTGAGGGATCATCATCAGCATTCAGACTTTATAAAGAATGCAACAAGGAATGTAAGGATGCAATTAGGGCGGCTAAGATAGAACACGAAAAACACATAGCGGAGGAGAGCAAAAAAATCCAAAGAAATTCTTGTATGTACAGTAAACAGTAAAAAAAGGGAGGACAGACCATATTGGCCCCATAAAGAATGAGGAAGGACATCTGGTTACAATGGATGGGGAGATGGTGAAGATATTGAATTTATTCTTCTCCTCAGTCTTCACAAGGGAATCGGCTTCAGTAACCAAAACTGCAGTGTTTATCCTTATGACACATCACTGGAAGCACCTCTATGGTTAACAGAGCACAGAATTAAAATTAAATATGGGAAAGTTAACATTAATAAATTACTGGGACCAGATGGCTTGCATCCGAGGGTACTTAAGGAACTCAGGCAAGTAATTGCCAGACCATTGTTCCTAATTTTTACTGACAGTCTACTTACTGGAATGGTACCAGCTGATTGGAGAAAAGCCAATGTAGCATCAATATTTAAAAAGGGCCCAAAATACATCCCTGGGAATTACAGACCAGTTAGCCTAACATCAATAGTATGCAAGCTCTTGGAGGGGATGATAATGGACTATATAAAAGATTTTAGTAATGAAAACAGTATCATTAGCAGTAATCAGCATGGATTCATGAAGAATCGTTCTTGTCAAACCAATCTATTGGCACCTATTGAGTATCGATCCCTCATTGAAGTCATTTATACCTAAAGAGCCCCTTGTCACATTTAGGCGTACTAAATCCTTACGTGACATGCTAGTTAAAAGCGAATACACAGGGGCATTCAGGGGGGATCCATGCAAACGACGTGGCACGTTTAAATGTGGTGGCTGCACCCAATGTCAGTACATGAACACTGACACTAACATAGTGCTTCCCAATGGAAAGAGCTTCAGACCCAACCACTACGCCAATTGTCGTACGTATGGAGTAGTGTATATGTTTACTTGTTCATGTGGCTCATTTTATGTGGGTAAAACCAAACAGGAGCTCCACAAAAGAACAAGCAAGCATATACACAGTATCCGCATATGTGACCCGGATCTACCACTGGGGAGACATTCACAAGATGTTCATATGGGAAATTTCCCACGAGTAAGGTTTCTGGTTTTGGATCGGATACACCCCAACACAAGAGGGGGGGATTGGGATAAAACCCTGTTGCAACATGAGACGAGATGGATTGTGGCACTGAAGGCCACTTATCCACCAGGCCTCAATGATTGCATTAGCTATAAACCCTTCCTGGAAGGTTTTACATCTGGAACCTGGGAGGGCCATGGCTAACGCAAGTCTACCATTATGGTATCCATATATTCCACTGTTAATTATTGCTTTTGTGCTGATACTTGTTTATAAGTATCAACTTATTTTTACATTGGTATATCCCACTAGATGATTGTGAGGTATATGGATATATTCTTACCAGGCTAGAGGGATCATCTTAGCTATTGCAGACACATGGCAATATAATTTTCAATCTCTGTACAGGCTCTTTTATGGTGATGTTTGTATGTATCTGCTCCTTGATTACATTATTATAGGTTATAACACAAATACAACTTTCCTAAACTATTGCTGTGTATGCAACATTCTTTTGTAGTGGCATCTGTACGTGATACCCCTCTGGTTTGCCATGTGCGTGTCAGGAATGTGCAGGTGTATACATATTTACATATGGGGTATAGACAGTATATAATATGCTGTCTACACCCCTCCCGCCACATTTTCAAGGGTCTATAGTGATGCCATCTTAGCTCACTTTAAATACCCTCCCCCTTTTGTGAGTACTTTTCTTCAATTCATTTTGATATGTCTCATGGAGGGAAGTGCGCCCTCTCTATGTGCTGCACTGCTAATCACACACACATTTTGACCTTCCCTTGGCAGTTTCACTCCCTTTAAGGGTCGGCCACACCATGTAATATCCCCTAGCCAGGCCCTTTCTTCATCCACCCATTCTTGGTATGAGGACTAGGCAGGATCCTCTTTCTATGTAACCCAGCCACAATGCGCGCAGGCGCACATTCCGGCTGACGGGAGATTAGATCCATAGGACGCGCAGTTGTGCTGTATTTCTGCACATGCGTGGTGTAGCGCTCGGTTACGTCACGCACGCACATTGGATGTGTGTAACGCGCGGGCTCCCGCTCCCGCATCGCTGGGCGTCACGGGCACGTGTGTTGGACGCCCAGTGATGACGCAAACCACAGCGCGCCCGTATCCCTGATGGCTGCTCCCATAAAAAAAAACCCAGGCCATTCGTTAAACTGGGCAGCAGAGGAATACACGGAGGCCAGGATAGAACGGACCTACGTCTCCTTACAGGGGACACCCCACAGGGATTAGGGTAAGTCTCAAACCTGTGAGATCACGGCGCTCTTTTTGGTACTTTACTTACGGCGTTTTTTCCCCCCCTTCTCCTTCCCTTCATAGGCATTGAGCATCCACTATCGGGACTTTATCCCATGTAACCGGGACACTAACTCTCGGGGATTAGCCTAATTGCCTAGGACGCATTTCATATAGCTGCAAGTATATCAGTTAGCGCCATTCCCTGTCTTTGGGGTGAGTTTCCATTTTCATCTCTCCTCTATGGGTTTTTCATGCTACTCCAATGTTTGAGACACACGTCATAAAAATATACCTGACACGATGGTGGCCCTCCTTCCTTTTCCTCTCCATTTGTGTGTACGATACACATACGTGCATTACTTACCTCTACTGGCATTGGGGATATAACTTTATAGATATTACCACTGCTGGCTCTCCACCTCTTCGGCTATTTAACTCATCTATTTAGCTCTACCTATTCTCAGAGCAAATAGCATTCCCCTTTCTTGAATACAGTACATTTTTGTAGATATATGAATAACCTTTCCCTCTCTAACATATGTATCACGAACAGACCCGACTGGCATTGTGGACATACAGTCCATACATACGAACAACCTACTAGGATCCATCTCCGTGTGTGCTGCCGCACTTTTTTCTTTGGGGGCGCACTCCCCTTCCTCCGTTGTTTAAATACAACTCATTCGTCCTACGAATAGTGACTCATATGTGGTACGTGGTAATGTATGCAATTTCTTGGCACTCTATATAGCATTTTTTGGCACTCTGTATGGCATATCTAGGAAGTTTCACTATATGAAACATAGCGGCATCATGTATGACTTTATGTAAATTAACCATAATAATAGCTTATATACAAATTATCACTCTTTACACTATCTGGGTTCCTATGTTAACTTGTTGTAAGCCCAAGTAGAAGAAACAAATCCCCTGTTTATGTTTCCTCTTTTTCTCTTTTGCATTCCTCAGAGCGACAGGTACTTATCTAACAGAATCACTCTATACTCCTGACGAAGGTTCCCACATTCGGGCAACTAGAAACGCGTCGAGTATTCGGGGGTGTTATACCTCCGGGAGAGAATCAGTACCGTATATTTTTTGTATATATCTTTTATGTTAAGTGTTGTCTCCACCATTATTTTATTTTTTGTATAAATTTTTCTTGTCATTTGTTTTATACTGTCATGCATATTATGTATTGTGTACCCTGCTATCGGATACATGTATTATTTTGATACCATTTTATTCAATAATAAATATATTCCAAACAATTTTTCAGAAAATTCTTGGTGAGAGTGGTGTTCTATTTAAAGTCCCAACCATAGGGGTTCTTTTTTGCCCATCTAGATAAAGGAAGGCCCGTAGACGTGGTGTATCTGGATTTTGCAAAAGCATTTGACAATATAAAATAATGCATTTGGGTGGCAAAAATATGAATGCAATCTATACACTGGGGGGCAGAACTTCCGGGGGAATCTAGGATGGAAAAGGACCTGGGGGTCCTAGTAGATGATAGACTCAGCAATGGCCAAGCTGCTGCTAACAAAGCAAACAGAATATTGGCATGCATTAAAAAGGGGATTAATTCCAGAGATAAAACAATGATTCTGTCGCTCTACAAGACTCTGGTCCGGCCGCACCTAGAGTATGCTGTCCAATTCTGGGCACCAGTCCTCAGGAAAGATGTACTGGAAATGGAGTGAGTACAAAGTAGGGCAACAAAGCTAATAAAGGGTCTGGAGGATATTAGTTATGAGGAAAGGTTGCGAGCACTGAACTTATTCTCTCTGGAGAAGAGACGTTTGAGAGGGGATATGATTTCAATATACAAATACCATACTGGTGACCCCACATTAGGGATAAAACTTTTTTGTGGAAGGGAGTTCAACAAGACACTTGGCCACTCATTAAAATATTGCGGCGTACACACGATCAGACTTTTCGGCCGGATTGTCCGGCGGACTAAGTCGGCCGGACTTTCCGAACGTGTGGACTTACCCACACACGCCCGGACTTTTCCGGCGGACAATCGGCCGGAGTTTTGGCCAAAGTCCGTGGGACTTTTGAAATGAACGGACTTGCCCACACACGGAGGAAAGTCCGTTCATTTAGAACGTGACTCCAGGTAGACGGGACTAGCGAAGGAGGTGAATGCCGCTGCCTCGATCGGCGACATTGACACCTCGCTAGCCCCGTCACCTGGTATGGATTTAAAGGGGGAATCCCTACGCCGAAACAACGGAGTGGGGCCCCCCAAATCCATAACAGACCCTTATCCGAGCAGGCAGCCTGGTCCGTCAGGAAAGGGGGTGGGGGCGAGCGCCCCCCCTCCTGAGCCATACCAGGCCGCGTGCCCTCAACATGGGGGGTGCCCTGGGGAAAGGGGGGCCCTGCGGCCCCCCCAACCCAAAGCACCTTGTCCCTATGTTGATGAGGACAAGGGCCTCTTCCCGACAACCCTGGCCGTTGGTTGTCGGGTCTGTGGGCGGGGGGCATATCGGAATCTGGGAGCCCCCTTTAATAAGGGGGGGTCGCCGCCGCCGTCTGGGGGTCTTGTTCAGACTTCGTGGGTCTTCAGGGGTCTCTTCTGTTCTTCTTGCCGGGCCTCTGATTTCTTCTTCCAGCTCTTTTACAAGCGGTGGCCTGGGCTTGTGTTGCCGTCGCCGATGTTGACACGGCGCTCTCTCTGGCCGTATTGGCAGAGACACGCTGGGCTGTGACTTATATAGGGACACGGAGCGGGTCACCTGCTCATGTCACATGGTGACCCCACCCCCATATGATGTCACAGTCCCAGCATCCTCCGGGACTGTGACATCATAAGGGGTCGGGGTCACCATGTGACATGAGCAGGTGACCCGCCCCGTGTCCCTATATAAGTCACAGCCCAGCGTGTCTCTGCCAATACGGCCAGAGAGAGCGCCGTGTCAACATCGGATGAAGAAAGAAGAAGAAGCAGAAGGTGACAGCGACGGCAACACAAGCCCGGGCCACCGCTCATAAAAGAGCTGGAAGAAGAATGCAGAGGCCCGGCAAGAAGAACAGAAGAGACCCCTGAAGACCCCCGAAGTCGGAACAAGACACCCAGACGGCAGCGGCGACGAAGGAGAAAGCCAGGCTCCTCCGCTAGTGAAAGAGCTAGTAAAAGAGCAGAAGATAGCGGAGGAGTCCGGCGAGAAGACCCCCCAAGACGGAAGAAGACCCCCGGAGCTGTGCAATAAAGTATTTAAAAAAATTGTGTTGTTTTTTTATTTACACTTTTTTCCTTAGGTGAATGGGTAGGGGTACATAGTACCCCATACTCATTCACATAGGGTGGGGGCCGGAATCTGGGGGCCCCCTTATTAAAGGGGGCTCCCGGATTCCGATAAGCCCCCCGCCCGCAGACCCTGACAATCAACGGCCAGGGTTGTCAGGAAGAGGCCCTTGTCCTCATCAACATGGGGACAAGGTGCTTTGGGGTGGGGGGCCGCAGGGCCACCCTTTCCCCAGGGCACCCCCCCCCCATGTTGAGGGCACGCGGCCTGGTGTGGCTCAGGAGGGGGGGGGCTCTCTCGTCCCCACCCCCTTTCCTGACGGGCCAGGCTGTGTGCTCGGATAAGGGTCTGATATGGATTTGGGGGGGAACCCCACGCAGTTTTTTCGGCGTAGGGATTCCCCTTTAAATCCATACCAGGTGACGGAGCAAGTGGCAGCATTGACTTACTTTGCTAGTCCCGTCTACCTGGAGTCACGTTCTAAATGAACGGACTTTTCTCCGTGTGTGAGGAAAGTCCGTTCATTTCAAAAGTCCCGCGGACTAGCACACAGACGGCGGGATTGTCCGCAGGAACTGCCGAGTCCGGCGGACAATTTTAAGTCAAAACTTACGCCGGACTTTTCGGAGGAAAAAGTCTGCCGGAGCCCCACACACGGTCGGAATGTCCGACGGACTCTAGTCCAGCGGACCATACCGCCGGAAAGTCTGATCGTGTGTACGCGGCCTTAGAAGAAAAGAGGTTTATATGTACAGTGGTGTGAAAAAGTGTTTGCCCCCTTCCTCATTTCCTGTTCCTTTGCATGTTTGTCACACTTAAGTGTTTCGGAACATCAAACCAATTTAAACAATAGTCAAGGACAACACAAGTAAACACAAAATGCAATTTGTAAATGAAGGTGTTTATTATTAAAGGTGAAAAAAAATCCAAACCATCATGGCCCTGTGTGAAAAAGTGATTGCCCCCCTTGTTAAAACATACTATAACTGTGGTTGTCCACACCTGAGTTCAATTTCTCTAGCCACACCCAGGCCTGATTATTGCCACACCTGTTCACAATCAAGGCATCACTTAAATAGGAGCTGCTTGACACAGTAAGGTCCACCAGAAGATCCTTAAAAGCTACACATCATGCCGAGACCCAGAGAAATTCAGGAACAATTGAGAAAGAAAGTAATTGAGATCTATCAGTCTGGAAAGGGTTATAAAGCCATTTCCAAAGCTTTGGGAATCCAGCGAACCACAGTGAGAGCCATTATCCACAAATGGCGAAGACATGGAACAGTGGTGAACCTTCCCAGGAGTGGCCGGCCGCCCAAAATTACCCCAAGAGCGCAGCGACGACTCATCCAAGAGGTCACAAAAGACCCCACAACAACGTCCAAGGAACTGCAGGCCTCACTTGCCTCAGTTAAGGTCAGCGTTCATGCCTCCACCATCAGGAAAAGACTGGGCAAAAATGGCCTGCATGGCAGAGTTCCAAGGAGAAAACCACTGCTGAGCAAAAAGAACATCAAAGTTCGTCTCAATTTCTCCACAACACATCTTGATGATCCCCAAGACTTTTGGGACAACATTCTGTGAACCGATGAGACAAAAGTGGAACTCTTTGGAAGGTGTGTGTCCAAGTATATCTGGCGTAGAAGGAACACTGCATTTCAGAAAAAGAACATTATACCAACAGTAAAATATGGTGGTGGTAGTGTGATGGTCTGGGGCTGTTTTGCTGCTTCAGGACCTGGAAGACTTGCCGTGATAAAGGAACTATGAATTCTGCTGTCTACCAAGAGATCCTGAAGGAGAATGTCCGACCATCTGTTCGTGTACTCAAGCTGAAACGAACTTGGGTTCTGCAGCAGGACAATGATCCTAAACACACCAGCAAGTCCACCACCGAATGGCTGAAGAAAAACAAAATGAAGACTTTGGAGTGGCCTAGCCAAAGTTCTGACCTGAATCCTATTGAGATGTTGTGGTATGACCTTAAAAAGGCCGTTCATGCTCGAAAACCCTCTAATGTAACTGAATTAGGACAATTCTGCAAAGATGAGTGGGCCAAAATTCCTCCAGGACGCTGTAAAAGCCTCATTGCACGTTATCGCAAACGCTTGGTTGCAGTTGTTGCTGCTAAGGGTGGCCCAACCAGTTATTAGGTTTAGGGGGCAATCACTTTTTCACACAGGGCCATGATGGTTTGGATTTTTTTTCACCTTTAATAATAAACACCTTCATTTACAAATTGCATTTTGTGTTTACTTGTGTTGTCCTTGACTATTGTTTAAATTGGTTTGATGTTCCGAAACACTTAAATGTGACAAACATGCAAAGGAACAGGAAATGAGGAAGGGGGCAAACACTTTTTCACACCACTGTATATATTTTATATATAGAAAGAGACGGAGGAGCACTGTTAAGCCTTTTTTAAACGTTTGTTTGTGAGTATTACTCTTGTTTTTACTATTTAAATACATTTTATCTTTGGTAATGCACAAAGTCGGTGCGCCCTCCGTTTCTTTCTATATGTTTCAGCTCTAAGGATACCCATTGTTCTGAGGAGGGCAGCAAGACTGTTGACATTCCATATTCTATCCAAAGGGTTGCCTACACCACTTTTATATTGACTAAGCTCCTGAGCGCAGGAGATTGTGTTGTGTTGTTTGGACCAATGTCATCCAATGCAGGGGTGATACGGCTCTCACCTGGTCCCTGAATAATCCTTCAATGTTTACACCATTTAATGGGCACACTGGCATTATATGATGGGCACACTGGCAGCATTTGATGGGCACACTGGCAGCATATGATGGGCACACTGGCAGCATTTGATGGGCACACTGGCAGCATTTGATGGCACAGTGGCAGCATTTGATGGCACAGTGGCAGCGATTGATGGCACAGTGGCAGTGTTTAATGGGCACAGTGGCAGCGTTTAATGGACACAGTGACATCGTTTGGCACAGTGGCTGCAATTGATGGCAAAGAGGCAGCATTTGAGGGCACAGTGGCTGCAAATGATGATTTTTTTTCATAAATGTTTTGGCCATCTGCAAAAATTTTGAGCATCAGCTGCCACTGATGCTCACGCAGGCGTTGCTTCACACTCTGGAATGCTGCTCACTGTTTCTGCGTAGCTGCTGAAAAATCAGAGAAAACGGTTATGCGATTATTGTTGTAGAGTAATTCCGGATTATTGCGAGCTTTATGAAGAATAGTTTCTTTATCCCTGAAGTATAGGAAACGGGCCAGCATGGGTCTGGGAAACTGACCTGGTGGTGGAGCCCTCAGCGGCACACGATGTGCCCTCTCAATAGCAAACAGGTGGGAGAAGGATTCAGGTCCAAAGGTTTGTTTAAGCCAGGATAGTAGGAATTCCTCAGGATGTTTTCCCATTGTGTCCTCCGGGAATCCCATGAAACGCAGGTTATTCCGGCGAAGCCTATCTTCTATATCTCCAAGCTTGGATTGCTGGGACTTGTGGTCCGCCACCACCTCCCAGACTGTCACCATGAGCGGGGTCAAATTATCTTCAACCGTACTAATGCAGTGTTCAGCATTGGTGACCTGGTTCCGGATTTTATGGACATCATCCTTTTGCAGGGCAAAGTCCACCCGGATGGTTTCTATTTGGGTGGAAAGGGCTGATGGCAGCTTTTAATGGTCGCCATGATCTGAGACAGCGACTTCTCTCCTGCCTGGGAGCCTGTTGCCTCCTCATCGGAGGGTGAAACCAGATTGCCAAGGGGTCTGTAGTATCCAACCAGTCTGCCTCATCCTCTGCCCAGGGCTGGTCAGCAGCAGCAGGTGGATGTGGCCACTCCTCCAGGTTTCGGCCACTATCTTGTCTGGCCTTATGGGCAAAAGGAGTGAGCCTCTCTGCAGACGATGGGTCCAAGCTTGGCCCGTATTTTACAATTTTTGTGCTCCTTGGGTGTTCCCCCGACCAATCTGTGTGGGTACCGTGGAGTAAAATGTGTGTGTGGCTGCGCAGGATAGTGAAGGATTTTAGCGCAGTCCGGAGCCCTAGTGAAACGCTGCTCACATACCGGAAGTCAACTGATCTCAGCAGTTTGTAGTGGGAACATTGATTTGGAAAATAGCATTGTATCTCCTCTACCTCGAGTAACATGTTCCTAATTTCATATTGTCTTCTGTAGCATCTCTCCAGCTAAAAATGTAGCATGTTCATACTCTCTGACCCTTATTTCCTCTATTAGGTCTGCAGTTTCTCTCACTACTCTCAAGCATTACATATATTGAACATTATATGCAACCCTTTGAGGCCTCCTTTAGCTCATAAGATGACTATCTTCTAAATACTGAAGTGCTGTTAAATTCTCTACGGGAATGTACATCAGATGGAAGCGTATAAACCTGAGGAGATAATGTATAGTTCCCTTCCATCTAGGTGAGTTAAGCTAGCCACATTTGTCCAGTTCAGCAGGGACTGGTTGAGTTTTGATCAGTGTGTGGCTGTTACTGCTTGACAAAATTTGAATGCTTAATCAAATTCTGTCAAAGGGACATTCTGGAAAACAGAATACAACATTGCAGCATGGGGTTGGTTGGTGGGGGTTTCCTCCATGCACCTCATTTGTGTGAGTGAAGGAACCTGTTAGTTTTATTTTGTTCAGTCAGCCCGCTGAACAAAAAAACTGTGTATAGCCAGCTTTAGCCTCATTTTGATGCTAGAAGTGCAACAATAATCTAAAACTAAACCCAATGAAAAACCGAAAAACTGAAAGCCCCCAAATCTGTGATCTTCTTCTACACTCTGGGCCTGGCCACAGGTCGGTCTTGTTGCCATGACTCATTGTGGTGTCGTCACACAGTCTCTCATTCTTTAGGACCTTGTGAGGACTTCACAAATGGACCCATTGGAAGGTATTCATTTTACCCAGAAGTGATGTGGGAATTAAAAAAAAAAGAACCTGCCACTCTGAATTGCAAAACCAATAATGGGGCTAGAGGGGTTTGGGGGCAGGGGGACAATTGCCTGGTGCAGAGGAGTAAAAAGTTCCCTGCCGTTGTCCTACCTAGGATGAAGACAGAGCACAGGCCGCCCCAACAGCATGGATGGTGTATGCTGTGTCCAAGCAGAGGCCAACTCTGTGCCCCACTGGAGGCTCTCCTCCCTTGGCTAGCACTGACCAAGCCACCCAGGCTCCCTTCTGCAGCCGACCAGTTCGGGAACCCATAGTCGGTGCAGCAGGCGCTGTTCAGCCTGACCTGCCCAGCAAGCAGAGTACCTGAAGGGGAGCTTCAGCCTGGGATGGGGGTCAGGAGAAGGTAGGGACGAGGGAGAGCAGGAGGGGGGCCGAGTTGCCACACCATGGGCCTCTAGGTTGTATATGTCCCCGGGCAAAAAGTTTCCAGTCAGCCCCTGTTTGGGGGGTATTTTTTGTGGGATGGGGGATTCCCTGGCTGGCTCTGAAGCTTTAAGTTGACCATACATATACATATAGTTGAAATTTGTATGAAAAGTTTGGTTTCAGGAACTATGGTTGGATTTTACAATGGTTAGTGGGGTGAAATTACCATTCATTTTTTTTACCATAGTAACAAGAGAATTCAAAGAAACCTAATGGAAAACAAATTTAAAGTAGGGCATGCAGCTTCTCAGGATTGCTTTTCAGAGGGGCAGCTGCACATCAGAACATTCTCACTCAGGAAATTCTATTCATTCATCAAAATTGAGCGTTAAAAGCAAACAAAATTTTGAAATACTTTCGAACAATCACATCAAGTCTTTTTGCCATTATTAAATTTGCCCACAAGATTTTTCGTACAATTGTTAAATCGAAAATCTGCCAGTGTATGACCAGCTGTAAGGTAATATTAGTGACTGCATCCTATCAAACGCAGTCATTGTTCAGGTATTCAAGTAGCTGCAGGTGTTATGAATTGAATACAATAGCCACCAGTGAAGATTCCTCCATCCACTATGTATGGCTAACCTTACATTCTAGGTACTTATTATTACTTATTTTATGCTATAATAGCAGTTTAACTAGTGATATAGGGCTGCTGATTTAGAATGGCCAATAATTCTTGATTGCTCATGCAGAGGCGTATCTAGTGAAAATGGCGCCTATGGCAAGCACTGAAACTGCGCCCCTGTCAAAACATTTGCGGCCTTACCAGCACCCATAAATGCAGCCTTACCAGCACCCAAAAATGCAGTAACATCAGCACCCATAAATGTGGCCTTACCAGCACCCAAAAATGCAGTAACATCAGCACCCATAAATGTGGCCTTACCAGCACCCAAAAATGCAGTAACATCAGCACCCATAAATGTGGCCTTACCAGCACCCAAAAATGCAGTAACATCAGCACCCATAAATGCAGTAACATCAGCACCCATAAATGCAGCCTTACCAGAACCCAAAAATGCAGCAACATCAGCACCCATAAATGCAGTAACATCAGCACCCAAAAATGCAGCAACATCAGCACCCATAAATGCGGCCTTACCAGCACCCAAAAATGCAGTAACATCAGCACCCATAAATGCAGCCTTACCAGCACCCATAAATGCAGCCTTACCAGCACCCATAAATGCAGCCTTACCAGCACCCATAAATGCAGCCTTACCAGCACCCATAAATGCAGTAACATCAGCACCCATAAATGCAGTAACATCAGCACCCATAAATGCAGTAACATCAGCACCCATAAATGCAGCAACATCAGCACCCATAAATGCGGCCTTACCAGCACCCATAAATGCAGTAACATCAGCACCCATAAATGCGGCCTTACCAGCACCCAAAAATGCTGCGCCAGCGCCTCTGACATTGTACAGAGGTAGAGAGGGAGTAGGATCACCAGTGGCTGGGTGCCCTAGGCAGCTGCCTAGTTTGCCTAGTGGTAACGCCGGTGTTCTGTCGAGAAGTACCCCCTATCGAAAAATGCCGGGACGGAACTGCACATGCGCAGAACGGAGCCTCAGAACAGCTGAGTTTAAGATCAGCTGTTTTGCGTTACATAAAGGGGGCGGATATTTCAATGATGGCCAGTGCTAGGGGCGGAATTTTTATCGCTGAACAAACAAATCTGGTAAAGAAATCTTTATGTAATATAGAAAAATCTGCCCTTCACTAAACACGCCCGCAGCTTTCAAAAAGAATAGCAGATAAAGATTTATTTTGCATATTTCTTTGGCCATCGATACAAATTCCGCCCCCAGCACTGTCCATCATTGAAATATCCACCCCCTTCATGTAAATATCCGTCCCTCACCTACATGAACGTGCCTCGGCCACACGGGACAACAGCTGATCGTAAACTCAGCTGTTCTGCGGCTCCGTGCGGGGCATGCATAGTTCCACCCGGGCACTATTCGATAGCCGGGCATTTCTCGACAGAACACTGGCCCTGTCTGCTTGGCACACGCAGAATCACACATGATGACTTTAAGTCACCACCATGTGCGATTGTGCGTGTGTGCCAGGCCCAAGCAGAAGCAAGCAGCCAATCAAATATAGTGCTCAATATGGATTAAATAAATATGCTTAGCCATAGATATCATAAATAAAGTGTAATAAAAGTGATTTGTTCAAAAGCAGGTACTACTTGCACAAATCACTTTATTATACTTTATTTGTGATATCTATGGCTAAGCATATTTATTTAATCCATATTGTTTGAGCACTATATTTGATGCTCATAGTGACTGACTGGTTCTGTACTTGTACCTGCTATTAGGCTGCAGTGCTAATCCTTTCAGGTGCTGCTGTCTGGGGGTTCCAAATGTTTCTCTTCTTCTCTCTTCTCTCTAGTGACATAGTCCAGCCTCCAGAGTCCTCACGATCACGTCACCGACCACGTCACAATCGCGTGACATCACTCAGACCCGGGAGACCCCGCTCCGGGAAGAAGCTGAAGCAGCTGCAGAGAGGAGGGTAGGCGGAGCATTAGGCTCCGCCTCCGCCAGTTACACTACGGCTACGTAGATGACACGGGCGAGCCAACCCATCAGCCGTCATGGGGGCGACTGTCGCTTCCCTCCTCACCTCCTCACTTGCTAATGAAGTGCTGTGCTGGCGCTGCGCTCCAGCAGGCCGGCCGTGGCGCCGGGGACTACATTAGTGCGGGAGGCGGCCGCGAGAGGACGGGTGGGACTTTTTTTATTGTGCGGGGGCGGCTTTTTTGCCGCCCCCCCCCCCACATGGCGCCCATGGCACCTGCCATGGCTGCCATACCCTAGATACGCCACTGTGCTCATGTCATAATTCCTCTCTGGAGGACTCATCTTCCGAAAGGCAATGGCTACAGGGTGCCTTAGGTCCTTAGCGTTGGGACAAGATTGCTCCCAAAGCTATCTCCGAGGCATCTACTTCCAACACATAGGGCAAGGCCGGGTCTGGGTGCTGCAGTATTGGAGCCGAGGTGAACAGATTTTTCAATTTATCAAAGGCTATTTGCGCCTCTTGAGACTACTGGAACCGGACCTGCTGGCGAGTCAACTGGGTAATGGGTGAAATTATTGTGGAAAACCCCTTCACGAACCTCCGATAGAAATTATCAAAGTCCACAAATCACTGGACACCTTTCCTGTCTACAGGGGCAGGCCATTCCAGAATTGACTTTTTGTAGGTCCATTGCAATTCCTTCAGTGGAGATAACAAGTCCCAAAAACGGTCTGTTTTCTCAAAGTCACACTTTTCTGCCTTGATCTAAGTCCATGTTCTCTGAGAGTTGCGAGCACCTTCTTTACATGGGTTTGATGGAGTTCCAATGTGGCCGAAAAAATTTGAATGTCGTCTAGGTAGACAATGACAAAGTTATCAAGGAATTCTCGAAAGAGGTTGTTTACCAGATGTTGTAAAGTAGCTGGAGCGTTGCATAATCCGAATGGCATAACAAGGTGCTCAAAATGACCAAACCGTGATCTGAAAGTCGTCTTCCACTCATCTCCCTCACAAATCCAAACAAGATTATAGGCTCCATGTAGATCCAGCTTAGTAAAGATCTGAGTAGTTCGTAATCTCTGGAACAGTTCTGGGATGAGAGGGAGCGGGTAACAATTTTTAATGGTAAACTTATTGAGATCTCTATAGTCCACACAAGGTCTTATGCCGCGTACACACGGTCGAGCTTTTCATCAGATTTTCCGACCGTGTGTATGCCCATCGGTCTTTTTCTGTCAGAATTTCCAACGGACTTTGGATTGAGAACCTGTTCTTAATTTTTCCAACGGAAAACCTTTCTATCGGATTTTCCAATTGTGTGTATGCAATTCCGACATGCAAAATTCCAACGCATGCTCGGAAACAATTTGACGCATGCTCAGAAGCATTAAACTTCCCTTTTATAGTGCAGTCGAACGTGTTGTATGCTGTGGTTAGGGATGAGCCGAACACCCCCGGGTTCGGTTCGCACCAGAACCTTCGAACAGACCAAAAGTTTGCGCGAATTTTCGAACCCTATTCGTTACAATGGACGCGAACGTTCGAAATCAAAATTGCTAATTACAACGGCCAATATGCATGTTAATGTCATAAAACAGGTTTGGGGACCCGGGTCCTGCCCCAGGGGACATATATCAATGCAAAAAGAACTTTTTAAAAACTAACGTTTTTTTGGGAGCAGTCATTTTAATGATGCATAAAGTGAAAAAAAAAAAAGTGAAATTTTCCTTTAAATATGGTACCTGGGGGGTGTCTAAAGTATGCCTGTGAAGTGGCATGTATTTCCCGTGTTTAGAACTGTCCCTGCACAAAATGACATTTGTAAAGGAAAAAAAGAAGCCATTTAAAACCACTTGCGGCTTTAATGTCATGTCTTGTCCTGGCCATATGGCTGAAAATCCTTGCGAAAAATGGCATGGCTACCCCATCCGCCCGCCCCCCCCCCCCCACCCCAGCCCCTTTGGGTCTTGTATGGATATTAAGGGGGACCCCGCACCCAAAATAAAACCCTATACCTACAACCCTATATACTCTGAACAGCAGTATACAGGCGGTGCAAACAAGACACGGACTGTAGGTTTGTTCTTAAGTAGAATCTGAACAGGTACATTATGAAGTGTAGCTCCATCCCAAAAAAATCTATTTTTAAGCTTTTTGGAGAACATAGGGAGGGGTTATCACCCCTGTAACATTTGCTGTCTTTGCACATCTGTTCAGAACATTTCACCTCACTTTCCGTCCCAATGACAAATGTTTTTGGAAAAGTGGGGTTTTAATTGAAACAAGGATTGGTGATAAAGCATCAGTAGAGAGGAGATACCTTTTTCCCAAATTAAATCTAACAGGATCGAATTTCCCTTCCTAGGGGTAGATTTCCTCTCACTTCCTGTTTTCTCTTTCCGTTTGCAAGAAGGGGTCGTTTGTAAGTTGGATGTTTGAAAGTAGGGGCCTGCCGTATATACTCTGCAGAAATTTGCCCCATTAGATGTTGGTGTAGCCACAAGACTGTAAGCCCTCACAGTTACTCTTGATGGGCGCAGGAATGGGCCCTGCTGTGAGTTATTAGATCAAGATTTGTAATTGCATGCACCTGTTGAACAGGGCAGAAAAATTGGGCCTTTGGTGGTGGTGGTGGACGGTGTTGCCACAAGACTGTAAGCCCTCACAGTTACTTTTGGTGGGCGCAGGAATGGGCCCTGCTGTGAGTTATTAGATCAAGATTTGTAATTGCATGCACCTGTTGAACAGGGCAGAAAAATTGGGCCTTTGGTGGTGGTGGTGGTGGACGGTGTTGCCACAAGACTGTAAGCCTTCACAGTTACTCTTGGTGGGCACAGGAATGGACCCTGCTGTGAGTTATTAGATCAAGATTTGTAATTGCATGCACCTGTTGAACAGGGCTGAAAAATTGTGCCTTAGGCACTGGTGCCACAACACTGCAACCCCTCACAGATACTGTACTTGGAGCACAGCAGTCAGACGTGTTGCGAAGCATTGCTTAAAAAATTGTAATTACACGCCCCTGTTAAACAGGGGCTGAAAAATTGTGCCTTAGGCATTGGTGCTGGTGCCACAACACTGCAACCCCTCACAGATACTGTACACTGAGCACAGCAATGAGACCTGTTGCAAAGCATTGCCTAAGAATTGTAATTACACGCCCCAACAGGGGCTGAAAAATTGTGCCTTAGGCACTGGTGCTGGTGCCACAACACTGCAACCCCTCACAGATACTGTACTTGGAGCACAGCAGTCAGACATGTTGCGAAGCATTGCTTAAAAAATTGTAATTACACGCCCCTGTTAAACAGGGGCTGAAAAATTGTGCCTTAGGCACTGGTGCTGGTGCCACAACACTGCAACCCCTCACAGATACTGTACTTGGAGCACAGCAGTCAGATGTGTTGCGAAGCATTGCTTAAAAAATTGTAATTACACGCCCCTGTTAAACAGGGGCTGAAAAATTGTGCCTTAGGCACTGGTGTGGTGGCACCCAGAAACAAAAATGTTCTTCCAAGCTATCAAGGAATGGATCATTGAGGAGGAGGAAGAGGATAGTCAGTGAACATAACAGGACAGTCACTCAGCATCAGCATAGGCAGTCTTGAAGGGATGTGACATTATAAATTATTCAAGTAATGTAAAAACTGGGAGTCTAGTCCCCAGCTAGGCTACCAGGGAAGAAGGGGGCCAATTGGACTATCACGGTACAATAACGCTAGTATAACACAGGAATATATACAATTTACAGAAGGTTTTATTGATGCCGTGAAACAATTAAAAGATAAAAGAATACATAAACACTCTACACGATGTGTCACCACATGTAAATTCATAATGGTACAGTTGATCACAGATATGATTGTCCTCGACTAGTTTCGCGGACAAGCCGCTTCATCTGGAGGTTATCTGTGATTAGATCAAAAAAACAGTAATGTAACATAATCAATAAATCTAAATAAGAAAACATCTCATACAGCATCAAGCTTTGCACGTCTTCAAAAGTTGAAATGGGGAATGGGGGGGCCTCAGCTGCTTACCCATGCTTTAACGGACATCAGGCGCAGAGTGCTACCACCTATTGGATGGTCTCCCGCGGCAACTCGGGGGTGCTAATAAGTATGCTAGGCGGAATCTAGGTATATCAATATAAGGATAATAATGGTTACGGTGAGACCAAGTCATTTGGCCAATTAGTGAGGTGTAGGAACTGGGGTTAATGTGCAGGTGAGTGAGGGGTGAAACAAGGTGAGGAAGGGGAGTGGGATGGGGGTGAGAGAGAGACGGGGAGATAGTGTGAATTGTTGGTAAAAAATAGGGTGCACGTGAATTGGAAAAGAGATATGGACCCTTTTGTACCGTAGATGCCTGCGATGTTTGTAGTTTGCATGGGTTCCATAGGATGTTTATCCCAACCACCAGTTACTAATATTGCTCTATTGTATTAATCTAACTTTAATTTTTTCAAACAATGTTTAACCTGACATTATCCCTTTATACACAAGCCCTTATTCATCTACTATGGAGCCCGCTGCCTTCCCCTTCCTTCCCCCCTTTATCGTTGGCATGGGGACAGATCGCTCCACCAGTGTCTCTTTGCGGCAGCTCGGTGAGCTCCCAGGAAGGAGGGATGGTCCCATATGGGACGCTCCTCCTCCTGCACTGGCCCCGACAGGGACCTGCTCCCTTAGCTGTGGGGCCAGAGCGCATGCGCGTCTGAACAGCTCTGCGCGTGCGCAATGCGGGAGCACTGACCCTGCGTCGTCACTTGCCGGCGCCGGCAAGAGTCACCTGGGTGGCGCACTGTTGGGTGCTATATAACAACAGGTAATTACCTGTTCAGATGTGCTGCGGAATAGGGACCACGGGTTTGCATGTTCCAGCCAGCCCTCAGTAAGTAGACAACCAAAAATACATTAATCCTCGTTGTACCCCGACCTAGTATACCCTACCATGGAGTATTGGTCCTCCAATTCTAATCTTATCACCATTATGCTCTTTTATAGGAGTCACCTGTATGGGGGTGAACCTTACCAAGTTTTCACCCCTGACTTGTTGTCTCTATGGCTGTATACTGGAACCAGATATTTCCATTTTTATTTCCAGTGGGGATATCCGCCCGGGAATCCCCCATCACTCAACAACATTATTACCAGGTATTTGCCATCTCTCCTCACCCCACTTACCCACATCAGTCCCACAACATATTTTATTGCTTATTCTCTTTACTTATCATTTCTTTTCCCCCCCCCCACCTGGCCTCCCAGCCTTCCTCCCTTTTTCTCCCTCTTGTCCCATCACTTCACCATCACACTCCTGATTTTCCTGGCGTCACCATAGTGTATTTGCTTTAACAATGTTTGCCTCACTCTCTTCTCTATATGGTTTTTTTATCCTAACACAAATGGTGCACCTTGGCACACATCCCCCCCTTTTTCATTTCCTTCCCCCCCCCCCCTTGTCGGGGGGTCATCCCCACACTGTACCTCTTTTTTTCCCCTCCACTTGGTTTCCTACACTTCCCTCCCACACACATACCCCTCTTTTCCATATCTCTTTTCCAATTCACGTGCACCCTATTTTTTACCAACAATTCACACTATCTCCCCGTCTCTCTCTCACCCCCATCCCACTCCCCTTCCTCACCTTGTTTCACCCCTCACTCACCTGCACATTAACCCCAGTTCCTACACCTCACTAATTGGCCAAATGACTTGGTCTCACCGTAACCATTATTATCCTTATATTGATATACCTAGATTCCGCCTAGCATACTTATTAGCACCCCCGAGTTGCCGCGGGAGACCATCCAATAGGTGGTAGCACTCTGCGCCTGATGTCCGTTAAAGCATGGGTAAGCAGCTGAGGCCCCCCCATTCCCCATTTCAACTTTTGAAGACGTGCAAAGCTTGATGCTGTATGAGATGTTTTCTTATTTAGATTTATTGATTATGTTACATTACTGTTTTTTTGATCTAATCACAGATAACCTCCAGATGAAGCGGCTTGTCCGCGAAACTAGTCGAGGACAATCATATCTGTGATCAACTGTACCATTATGAATTTACATGTGGTGACACATCGTGTAGAGTGTTTATGTATTCTTTTATCTTTTAATTGTTTCACGGCATCAATAAAACCTTCTGTAAATTGTAAATATTCCTGTGTTATACTAGCGTTATTGTACCGTGATAGTCCAATTGGCCCCCTTCTTCCCTGGTAGCCTAGCTGGGGACTAGACTCCCAGTTTTTACATTACTTGATTCCTGGATGATGGTACACCCCCTATTCATGCTCAATTTTTCAATTCTCCATAAGAGGCTAAACATTTTCTCACATTATAAATTATTCAGTTATATCCGCTTCAGGTGCCTGGTAGCTGGTGGTGATCCAAGACTGATTCATTTTTATGAAGGTCAGTCGATCAACCGATTCGGTGGACAGGCGCACCCTGTGATCGGTGACAAATCCTCCAGCAGCACTGAATGTGCGTTCCGAAAGAACGCTGGATGCAGGACAGGACAGTAGCTCAATTGCATACTGTGCAAGCTCTGGCCAGTGATCCATCCTCAAGACCCAGTAAGCCAGAGGATTTTCGGTGGGAAAGGTGTCCAAGTCTGACCTTGCCCCTAGGTATTCCTGCACTATGTATATCAGACGCTGGCGATGGTTGCTGGAACCGATCATACCTTGGGGCTGCGGACTAAAAAATTGTCTGAACGCATCAGTCAGACGTCCACCTTCCACACCGCTCCTTCTGCTACTGACCGAAGCCTCAGCAACTCGTCGTCCAGGACCAGGCGTTTGTAACCTCCCAGTTTCTGGGAACGCGTTGCACAGACCTTTCTGCAAGGCCTCCCTGAGATGTCTCATCCTCTGCTCCCTCTGCGACGGCAAGATAAGGTCCGCAACCTTACCCTTGTACCGTGGATCAAGGAGAGTGGCCAGCCAGTAATGGTCCCTCTCCTTGATCCGAAGAATACGAGGATCCTTCCGCAGGCTTTGTAGGATCAGGGAGGCTATGCAACGTAGGTTAGCTGAGGCATTCGGTCCGGAGTCTTCTGGGTCACTGAGGACGACATGATCGCCAGCCACCTCCTCCCAGCCACGTACAAGTCCATTGGTTTGTTGGGACTGTACATCATCCCTAAAAGACTGCTGCTGCTGATGCTGATGCTGAGTGCCAGGCTCCACCTCCATGCTCACACAATCCTCCTTATCCTCTTCCTGTGTGATGGGTGGGACAGAAGGAACACTGTCTGGATAAAGGGGGCCTTAAGAGGCAAGGAAGTCCTCCTCTTCCTGCCTCTGTTCTGCCTCAAGTGCCCTGTCCATTATCCCACGCAGCGTATGCTCCAACAGGTGGACAAGAGGTACAGTGTCACTGATGCATGCACTGTCACTGCTCACCATCCTCGTGGCCTCCTCAAATGGCGAGAGGACAGTGCATGCATCCCTGATCATGCTCCACTGGCGTGGGGGAAAAAAGCCAAGCTCCCCTGACCCTGTCCTGGTGCCGTAGTCGCAAAGGTACTTATTGATGGCCCTCTGCTGCGTGTGCAGTCGCTGCAGCATGGCCAACGTTGAGTTCCACCTGGTGGGCATGTCACATATTAGACGGTTCTTGGGCAGGTTCAGCTCCTTTTGCAGCTCAGCCAGCCGAGCCCTGGCATTATACGATCGGCGGAAATGCACACAGACTTTCCTGGCCTGCCTCAGGACATCCTGTAAGCGTGGGTACCTGCCCAAGAACCGCTGCACCACCAGGTTGAGGACGTGAGCCATACAGGGCACATGGGTGAGCTGCCCCTGTCGCAGGGCGGAGAGGAGGTTGGTGCCAATGTCAGAAACCACCATTCCTGGCTTAAGCTGGCGTGGCGTCAACCACCTCTCGGCTTGCCCCTGCAGAGCTGCCAGAACCTCTGCCCCAGTGTGGCTCCTGTCCCCCAAACACACCAGCGCAAGCACGGCATGGCATCTTTTTGCCTGCGTACTCGCGTAGCCCCTTGTACGCCTACGGAGTACCGCTGGTTCCGAGGACAGAGCACTCGAAGAGGCCATGGAGGAAGAAGAAGAGGAGGGGGTGGAGGAGAGAGGTGTGTCACAACCAGTAGTAGCATTTTGGAGGCGTGGTGGCGGAACAACCTCCAACACTACTGCACCTTGTCCTGCATCCCTCCCAGCTGCCAATAGAGTGACCCAATGGGCCGTGAAAGACACATAACGTCCCTGTCCATGCCTGCTGGACCATGAGTCAGCGGTAATATGCACCTCACCGCTGACCGCCCTGTCCAGCGAGGCATGGACATTGCCTTCCACATGCCGGTAGAGAGACGGAATCGCCTTCCGTGAGAAAAAGTGGCGTTTGGGAACCTGTCACTGAGAAACCGCACATTAAACAAACTCACGGAAGGGTGCCGAGTCTACCAACTGAAAAGGCAGCAGTTGAAGTGCTAGCAATTTAGCCAAGCTAGCATTCAACCGCTGGGCATGTGGATGGCTGGGAGTATACTTCTTTCGACGGTCCAGCAGCTGGGGCAGGGAAATTTGCCTGCTACATTCGGACGTCGGTGTACTGCAAGTACTTGGTTGTGACACACCTAATTCTACACCTTCAGTCCTCTCAGAGCAGCTTTCAGAGAAGACTGAAGATATAGGGGGGATGGAGATCCCAGCTGATGAGGAGCAAGGAGAGGTCCGCTTTATTCTTTGGTGTGGGTCTTTAATGTGCGCTTGCCAACGAGCTGCATGGCAGGTCGACATATGTCTGCTCATGCAAAATATGAGGGACAAATGGCGCTCCCTGTAGGTAATAAGTATGGTGAACCTAAAAGGTATAAGTGAAAAAGTGCGTACCTATAAAGAGTATCTCCCTTATTAATCCTGCTAGGTGTAAAGTAGATGTTATGATATAGGTGGGGTGTGCCACCCTAAACTTATCGACCCTGTAAATAACAATATTATTGAACTACTCCAATCTGTGAATCCCAGTGCTAGTGAGCGTGAGCAACTTAATAAATAGAAAATAAATAAATAAAAAATATATAGAAACACAAATATAAATGATGTGTAGTGTGTATTATAAATGTGGCTGATTAGATACGTGGCTAGACCACAGGGGAAGGGAGGTAGCAGCTGACCAGCTAGCATGTATCCTCTACCCAACTAGTAGTGTATCCATAATATTATACCATTAATACATGTAGATTTAGAATTGTACCAAAACCACCAATGGTGAGTACCTTTGGTAATGTAAGAGCCAAGTGAGCAGTGTGCTATAAATATGCAGGTGACAGTCCCAATACAAAAGAGCAAAAATTAAAAGTGAATAATAATAATAATAGAAAATATAATAATAAAAAAAATGTGTATAAACCATACACTCAGTGTGTAAAAGTTGAACAGTCCAAAAATACGGCTGTGAAAAATACAAAAATCATATGTATTAAAGGAAGGGAGTCCAATCCTATGCAGGGGCCCACAACAAGATCAATAGGCAATGTGTTGATGAGTGGGTGAGGATATATGGGTAACAGTTGTGAAGATAATTCCACCGGTGACTTGTAGTGCTTCAGGCAGTAGTAGGTGACTATTGTGCTGCCCCCCCAAGGTTCCCTCACTCACCAGAGGTAGGTACCCCTGCAGGGGTGAACAGCATGGGAATATGGATGTCGGATGGTCCTCCTGGTGGTAATCTGGATCGGGTCCTAGTCCAGTAACTTTCTCCAGTGAATGCAGCCAAAACCCTCAGATGCGGGGGAGGGGGAATACCCCAGATGGTGCTCGGATGGTGCCGGTTTCGTTATTGAACGTTATCAAAGGCGCCCTTGATAACGTTCAATAACGAAACCGGCACCATCCGAGCACCATCTGGGGTATTCTCCCTCCCCCGCATCTGAGGGTTTTGGCTGCATTCACTGGAGAAGGTTACTGGACTAGGACCCGATCCAGATTACCACCAGGAGGACCATCCGACATCCATATTCCCATGCTGTTCACAGCCTACGTCTGGTGAGTGAGGGAACCTTGGGGGGGCAGCACAATAGTCAACTACTACTGCCTGAAGCACTACAAGTCACCGGTGGAATTATCTTCACAACTGTTACCCATATATCCTCACCCACTCATCAACACATTGCCTATTGATCTTGTTGTGGGCCCCTGCATAGGATTGGACTCCCTTCCTTTAATACATATGATTTTTGTATTTTTCACAGCCGTATTTTTGGACTGTTCAACTTTTACACACTGAGTGTATATGGACTGTCACCTGCATATTTATAGCACACTGCTCACTTGGCTCTTACATTACCAAAGGTACTCACCATTGGTGGTTTTGGTACAATTCTAAATCTACATGTATTAATGGTATAATATTATGGATACACTACTAGTTGGGTAGAGGATACATGCTAGCTGGTCAGCTGCTACCTCCCTCCCCCTGTGTTCTAGCCACGTATCTAATCAGCCACATTTATAATACACACTACACATCATTTATATTTGTGTTTCTATATATTTTTTATTTATTTATTTTCTATTTATTAAGTTGCTCACGCTCACTAGCACTGGGATTCACAGATTGGAGTAGTTCAATAATATTGTTATTTACAGGGTGAATAAGTTTAGGGTGGAACACCCCACCTATATCATAACATCTACTTTACACCTAGCAGGATTAATAAGGGAGATACTCTTTATAGGTACGCACTTTTTCACTTATACCTTTTAGGTTCACCATACTTATTACCTACAGGGAGCGCCATTTGTCCCTCATATTTTGCACTTTACATATAAATTGCCCTCTAGGGGGTTAATTTTTTTACGGACAGGCCGCACACCTTATTCCCAGTCCTAAGCGCGGAGATCTTCCATAACAGATATGTCTGCTCATGCTTGTGGTGCCCAAGCGGCTGATGTTTTGGCCATGCGAGATACGCTTGAGACAAATATTGCAAATAGCAGTGGTGCGATCTGATGCACTCGTCTCAAAAAAGGCCCACACCAAAAAACTTTTGTGATAACGTGCAGAGGCAGCGCCCTGCACAGGCGGAGCTCTGCGGTGTGATTCAGTTGGTGTGCTGGCCTCTATCTGGCCTCCAGGGGGCATCCTGCCTCGTTGGACATGTGCCGCCGCAGCCTCCTCCTCCTCCTCCTCCTCCTCCTCTCTCCCTTCAGGCACCCACGTGGAGTCAGTGACCTCATCATCCCCTCCCTCTTCACCACTAGAGCAAACCTGGCAGTAAGCTGCAGCTGGTGGAACATTACTGCCAGATTGCTGTCCTTCAGCATCCCCTCTCTCTGCGCGCACACTACTGCCTTCCTCAAGCTGGGTATCATCATCCGAGCCTTCGAATCGTTGGGCATCCTCCTGGAGCATGTACCCAACACTGTGCTCAAACAGTTCGGGGGAATCCTCAGGAGGACATGGTGGGTCTAGGGAAGGGGTGGCTGATGATGCCATTGAGTACGCGTTGGCAGCTGCTCTGCCAGTACCCTGAGCCTGGGTGAGAGAGGATGAGGAGGATGACGAGGGCTTGGTCATCCATTCTACCAAGCCTTCGGCATGATGCGGCTCAACATGTCCAGCTGCCGAAAACAAAGACAAGCGTGTCCCATGGCCATGTGCTGATGACGATGCACGACCACGTCCAGCACTGTTGTCTCTAGAAACAGAGCCTGCTTGCCCTGTGTTCTTGCCTCGGGAGGGTCTGCCTCTCCTTGGCGGTCTTCCAGCCATTGTAGTGGGTAGTGTATATTGTATAAAAAATAGAGCTCCTATGTGTGCTCACAACACACTGTAGGTCCTATTGGTGCTGACACAAACACACTAGAGGTCCTATGTGTGCTGCCACAAACACACTATAAGTGCTATGGGTGCTGACACAAACACACTATAAGTACTATGTGTGCTGACAAGAAAATATAGGTCCTATGTGTGCTGCCACAAACACACTATAAGTCCTATGGGTGCTGACACAAACACACTATAGGTACTATGTGCGCTGACAAGAAAATATAGGTCCTATGTGTGCTGCCACAAACACACTATAAGTCCTATGGGTGCTGACACAAACACACTATAGGTACTATGTGTGCTGCTGACAAGAAAATATAGGTCCTATGTGTGCTGCCACAAACACACTAGAGGTACTATGGGTGCTGACACAAACACACTATAGGTACTATGTGTGCTGACAAGAAAATATAGGTTCTATGTGTGCTGCCACAAACACACTATAAGTCCTATGGGTGCTGACACAAACACACTATAAGTACTATGTGTGCTGACAAGAAAATATAGGTCCTATGTGTGCTGCCACAAACACACTAAGTCCTATGGGTGCTGACACAAACACACTATAGGTACTATGTGTGCTGACAAGAAAATATAGGTCCTATGTGTGCTGCCACAAACACACTATAAGTCCTATGGGTGCTGACACAAACACACTATAGGTACTATGTGTGCTGACAAGAAAATATAGGTCCTATGTGTGCTGCCACAAACACACTATAAGTCCTATGGGTGTTGACACAAACACACTATAGGTACTATGTGTGCTGCTGACAAGAAAATATAGGTCCTATGTGTGCTGCCACAAACACACTATAAGTCCTATGGGTGCTGCCACAAACACACTATAGGTACTATGTGTGCTGACAAGAAAATATAGGTCCTATGTGTGCTGCCACAAACACACTAAGTCCTATGGGTGCTGACACAAACACACTATAGGTACTATGTGTGCTGACAAGAAAATATAGGTCCTATGTGTGCTGCCACAAACACACTATAAGTCCTATGGGTGCTGACACAAACACACTATAGGTACTATGTGTGCTGCTGACAAGAAAATATAGGTCCTATGTGTGCTGCCACAAACACACTATAAGTCCTATGGGTGCTGACACAAACACACTATAGGTACTATGTGTGCTGACAAGAAAAAATAGGTCCTATGTGTGCTGCCACAAACACAATATGGCTCCTATAAATCCCTGCCTGGGATGGGACAGAAGGTTGGGACAGAAGTTGGGGTGCAATGCTGTTCTAACAGCACTGCGATTGGTGCTACTGCAATGCTGTACTAACAGCACGCACACACCAGACTAATCCCCAGCAGCAGCTAATATCACACTCTGTGCAATCAGCAGCAATGATCAGTAATGATTTGAATGACTCAGGTCAGGAGTTAGCAATGGTTTAGCAAAGAAGAATATCAATCAGCAGACTGCTCTTCCAGAAGCCGGAACACATGTGCCCTGGGCCAACGGCGTGGCGGCCTTTTATAGAGTGGGGCGTGTACTAAAGCCCCTGAGCTTTAATTGGCTACAGGCGTCCTGCCTGTAGCCAATTATTGCTCTCCTAGTTTCCGGCGCTGTGATTGGCCAAGCATGCGGGGTCACAGTGGCCAATCATCTGCTTGGCCAATCATCAGCCAGCAATGCACTGCGCCGGAATGTGATGCGAACGGCCCAAATAGATCTGGGCTCGCCGAGCGGGCGAACGCCCGGTGCTCGATTCGAACGTGGGTTCGAATCGAGCACCGGGCCCATCCCTAGCTGTGGTGTTATTGACCGTCGTAATTTGTTGTGACCGTGTGTAGGCAAGACAGTTTGAGTGAAATTCCGTCGGAATTCCGACGGGAAAACCATCAGAGCTTTTTCCGACGAGAATTCCGACCGTGTGTACGCGGCATTAGAGTACCATCTTTCTTCTCAAAGAATATACCAGTTCCAGCTGGGGAAGAGAAAGGGTGGATTAATCCCTTTTCAAGGTTTTCATTGATGTATGCCCGTAAGGCCTCAAACTCAATTTCCGATATTCGTCCAAAAGGAATCTCGGTCCCTGGTAGCAATTCGATTGGACAGTTATAAGACCGATGGGGTGGAAGATTGTCTTATTTTTTCTTATCAAAAATGTCCATAAATTCTTAGAAAGCCGAGGGGACATTCTGGTGAGTACTTGGTATAGACTGAACAGTAAAAACAGATGGCCAAGTTGCTGGGAGCTGGAACAAAGCATGCTGTATGCAATAGGCAGAAGAAAAGGATATTTCTTTCTTGAACCAATTTCTTTGTGGGCTATGGGCCTGTAGCCACGGAAGTCCCAGAATGATGGGGAACATGGGTGAACATATGACATCAAAACAGATGAACTCTTGGTGGCCGGAGTATGTGATGGTGAGGATGGGTCTGGTTTCTTGAGTAACGGGGCCGGAACAAGGTAAGGAACCATTGGCTAAATGTATTTGAAGGCTTTGCTTTTGCCCTGGAGAGGAATACAGAGTCTTTTGGTCGGGGAAAAGTCCAAGAAGCAGCTGCATGCCCCTGAATCAACGATGGCCAAAAGCTGGACTTCCTCTTCCACCACCTGTAGGGAGACAGGGAAGATAAGGTGAGATGTGGAAGGACCAGCAACCTGAAAGTTCATGGGAAATTGTTGGTATGACTTACTGGGCCTCACAGGACAATTACGTAGGAAGTGGCCGGCTCCTCTGCAGTATAGACAAAGATTGGCCTGCCGATGGCATTGCTTTTTATCGGGAGTGAGTGGAGAGTGGACCAGACCCAGCTGCATAGGTTCACCTTCCGAGGCAGGAGTAGAAGAAGGGCTAGGTAGAGGAGAAGGAACTGGTGGAATCTTGGGAAACATCCAAGTAGGTCGGGAGGTTTGATCGCCGCTCCCACAGTAGTCTGTCAAGTTTTACGGCAAGTTGCATTAGGCCTTCTAGGGTAGCGGGTGTTTCAACTGGGGCCAGTTCATCTTTGAGAGTCTCAGAGAGGCCTTGTCGATTCTGGTATATGAGAGCAGCCTCGTTCCACCCAGTTCAGCAGACCATCTTTGAAAGTCAACAGTATAATCTTCTACTGGGGGCTTACCTGAAACAGGGTATGCAGAGTGGTTTCAGTGGTTGCTGAGCGCTGTGGGTCGTTATAGAGTTGCGCCATTGCTTCAAAGTATCTACAGAGTTCAATACAGGATTCTTTTGTTCAAGCAAGTTATGGGCCCATGGCTTCGGTTCCTCAGATAGCAAGGAAATAATGAACCCCACTTTCAAAGACTCGGTAGAGAAGGTTCTGGACTGGAGGGCTAGGTACAGCAAGCAAGCATTCTTAAAAGTTCTGAATTTCCAGAAAACTTTTGGGCGTAGGAAGAAGTGGTCTTGTGGAGAAGAGGTGGATGCTGTGTTGGAAGATGGGCCTGAGTCTGCAGGAGCAGGAGAAACCGACAGATGCTGTAGATGACCCTCCAATTGGAAATAGCCTTCCTGGAGCCTCTGTACTGCCTGAGTAAGAGCGGTGACCTGCTGGCACAGGGCCTCCAGTAGAGAACCAGCTCTGTCGGCCTCTGGCTGGAATGTACTGTCAGGTACCTTATCCGAGGCCAAGATGCACAGAGAGGCTTCCCTTGTGGCTAAGCACAGTATAACCCTGAAGGTGGTACAGGAGGTATAGCGCTCAAAGAAGCACGGGTTGCCAGCAGGTTGAAGAGGGCTTGAGCTGATGATCACTTGGAGTCGGCTTGTGGTGGCAGCAAAGGTGTGAGAGCAAGTCCCTGTAGGCTGCAACTGGATACAGATGATTGTGTATACAGGCCACTCAGTAAAGGCCTAATTGTGTAATTTATGTCCCCGGAACGCCGGATAGTGCTCCCAGCATTTTGGGCCTCTGTATGTGGTCAGGCTGTGTAAGTCTCACACATGTGGTATTGCCATACTCAGGAGGAGTAGCAGAAGGTATTTAGGGTTGTAATTTGTGGTATGTATATGCTGTGTGAGAGAAATAACTTGTTAATATGACAATTTGGTGAAAAAGAAAAAAAAAGTCTTAATTTTGCAAAGAATTGTGGGAAAAAATCACAACTTCAAAAAACTCAGCATGCCTCTTACTAAATACCTTGGACTGTCTACTTTCTAAAAAGGGGTCATTTGGGGGGTATTTGTACTTTCCTGGCTTGTTAGGGTCTTAAGAAATTTGATCAGTACATCAGGTCAGCCGTCAGTACATCAGGTGTGATCAATTTTCAATGATTGGCACCATAGTTTGTGGACTGTATAACTTTCACAAATAATTTCCACTGATTCGGTTTATTTTTAACCAAAGATATTGGCCAAAATTTATAAAGAAAAATTAGTAATTTTCGAAATTTTATAACAAACTAAAAAAATGCTTTTTTATTTTTTTACTTTTGCCAGTGGTGATTAAATACCACCAAAAGAAAGCTCTATTTGTGTGAAAAAAAGGACAACAATTTCATATGTGTACAGCATTGCATGACTGGGTAATTGTCATTCAAAATGTGAGAGCACCAAAAGCTGAAAACTGGTGCCCAGTGGGCAAGTGGTTAAATAAACATTAGTGTCCAATGTAAAATTTTGCCTTTTCGTGCTTTAATGATGTGAGTAAATATATATATATATATATATATATATATATATATATATATATATATATATATATATATATATATATATATATATATATACGGTTTCAGTGTGTTTCCAAAGTAATGCATGCGCTGCTGTTGGTTCAGTGTGGTGCAACTTCACCCCTTTTAAAATGAATGGGCTGAAATCGCACCGTGCGGAACTGCATGAGAATTGCACAGGAACGCACTTCCGGTGTGAACCAGCCTTGAAAAAAGAGAGGCAATTGTAACTTTTCTTCCACTTGCAATCCACCATTGTGAATTCCAGCTTGTTAAATACAGTGTATGCTTCATTCTCCAAAAAAAGAAACAAACAACACACCGCTGTGTAAGGCCTGTTTCACACGATCGGCCCACTCGGATCCGCCTGCCCATTTTTCAGGTGGATCCGAGCAGGCCACCCATTGACTTCTATTGGCAGGCAGATGTCAGCGAAGATGTGTCCACTGACACCCGCCTGCCATCCGATCCGACAAGATCCGCTCAAAACAGACAGATGGCTATACGTTCGCCATCCGTCCTGCGGGTCAGATGAAAATGGACAGGCTGTACATTTTCATCCGATCTCCCCATAGAGAACAGCGGGGCTCTGACAGGTCTGTCCCTGCACAGTGAGCGGAGATGGACCTGTCATTTGGCTGCTCAGTGGTGATCAAAGGAGTGTTTCCCTGCTGAGCTAGCTAGTCCATCCAGCAGATCCGCCCCGTGTGATAGGGGCCTTAGTGTCATCTGCCCACCAGGTATATACTGAACTAACTCACCAGAGATCCAAAATGTATGTATAATAAGGTCACAAAAAGCCTGTCCACCCATAAACAAACCTTTTGTGTGTATCCTCATATGCCGTTTCCCAGTAAACAATATCATCCAAACCAAGAACAGATAATGTTTAACAACATTTATTAAAAAGAACTACAAACAATTGCACTCACAAAGCATATCCCTCTATAGTGTGTACTTGTCTCAATTAAGAGCACTAAGGCCCCTTTCACACTGGGGCGGTTTTCAGGCGGTACAGCGCTAAAAATAGCGCCTGTACACCGCCTGAAAAAAAACGGCCCCATTCACTCCAGTGTGAAAGCCGGTGGGCTTTCACACTGGAGCGGTGCGCTAGCAGGACGGTAAAAACAGTCCTGCTAGCAGCATCTTTGGAGCGGTATAGGAGCGGTGTATTCACCGCTCCTATCCATTGATTTCAATGGGAGACCACGGTAATACCGTGGCAATACCGCCGCAAAGCGCCGCTACGGCGGCGCTTTGCGGGGGATTGTAACCTTTTTTCGGCCGCTCGCGGGGGGTAAACCCGCCCCGCGAGCGGCCGAATACCGCGGCTAAAACGACGGTAAAGCAGCGCTAAATATAGCGCTGCTTTACCGTCACCGCCACCAAGATAAACAGGTATAACCTGTGTAGAAGGATTTGTTTCATTTCTGTGTATCACCTGAGGCCAGACACTTCATTGGTATATTATATGCAAGGGTTTACAACCACATTAATATTGGTGCCTTTCTGTAAATAATCGGTGGTCTTTTGGGTAAAAGAAGGTTCTATCACTTAGAAAAATTGGCCAACATCTCCCAATTATCCCCTCTAATTGTTTATGTTGGGCTGTATAATTTGTAGAAAAACTAAATTAATTATTTTTTCCTCCAGTTTTCTGTCTTTTTCATAATATCCTTTAGCTATAAACCTATCTTTCAATATTTCTGACTGTTTAATAAAGTCCTCTTCATCAGTGGAGTTCTGTTTAATTTGTAAAACTGTCCCCTTGATATGTTAGGCAACCATCTCGAATGAGGACAGCTTTTAATAGGGATATAACCATTTTGATCCATTTTTTTTTTTAATATGTGTTAGTTCAGAATATGTTTTGTTCCCCAAAAAATATAAATTTAAATCTCAAAAAGAATTGTTTGTTTTTTTATTATATTCCCCATATCCCCATATTCTTGTGAACTTCTTCCAAAAAGAATCAAAGACTCCTCACTACTCCTCCAGATTATCAGGATATCATCAATAAACCGTTTATAAACTTTAATCTGTGGCCACCATCCCTTTCTCCCATGCATCTATATACAGATTGGCTAAGACACTCCAAAATAAAGAGTTTTTGTTCTATGGGTATACTGGTACAGTAACTCTTTCTAATGCAATTCAAACTGCTTCCTCCCCTTCCCAGAGCAACGCAGGTGTAAACGAGCCCATATTCTATCTGTTTGTGTTTTATTTACATACTATATAATGTGCTTTCACCTTTGATAGATCATTTGTTTTATAAAGAAATAAATGACAGATCCATCAGACCTATCAGGCATATTCACTTACAGTAATCAACTAAATGAATTGATCCTAACACACAACTTAGTTAAACCACTTATTTATTATAAGGTGCTTAATGCAAAATGTACACTTCCCTCTTAATTAATGACTTACCCTTAATCATCTATTAAATGCAAATGAAGCATTGTTTTGTGACAGGATTTACTTTTTTAGAAAGAAATGAGGGCATTTGACCAATACTATAACATACTGAAAAATCTAATCATTGAAAGCATAAATAAAAACTTGCTTACAACTTTTATGGCTTAAAAAAAATGATATTCACACTCTTATTCACACCCGCTGACTCAAAATTATATTTTTTAAATACTAGAAATAAAAATAACAAAAACAACAAGGAGGCATATCTTTTATGTGTTTGCTGCTTTACTCACATATTTTATCATGTCTGGTTTCTGCACAAGTGTGCGGTTTTTATATATGAGTTATTTGTAATGTTTACACACACCTTACTGACTGGAATGGTACCAACTGATTGGCGTAGCAAAGCTGTGGATGAGATGGAGGGCCGGGGTGATGACGTCACACTCTCCACAATGTCCAATCAGAGAATGAGAGAATGTTTTGCATTCATTCAGAAAATGCAAAGGATTCTCTGAATGGTGTCTGTGTCAAGCGGGCGACCTCCTCTGCTCAGAATGCAGCCGCTCATCACGGGATCTGTAAGCAAGTGGATATAACTGGGGTAGCGGTGTCTACACCAGTGATTTCCAGCTTGGAGGCCCATCAATCAAGTATGATATATACATAGTTACAATGGCCCAAGCTGGATCAATGTAAACATGCATAAATCATCTATGCCTGGAAGTCTTCTTTAACCACTTGCCGATCGCTTTCCGCATATATACTGTGGCAAGGCGGCTCGGCTGCGCAAACCGACATACCTGCACATTGGTCTGTGCATGTGGTGCTGCCACCTGCGATCGCGGCAAAAAGGCAGAGCGGGGATCTGCCTTTGTAAACAGGGGAGGAGAGAGAGATCAGCTGTTCCTGGTGATCAGAAACAGCAATCTCTCTCTACTCCCAGTCAGTCTGTCCCCCTGACAGTTAGAAACACCTCCCTAGGGAACACTTAACCCCTTGATCACCCCCTAGTGTTAACTCCTTCCCTCCCAGTGCCATTTATACAGTAATCAGTGCATTTCTGTAGCACTGATCACTGTATTGGTGTCACGGGTCACCAAAAAGTGTCACTTAGGGTCAGATCTGTCCACCGCAATGTCGCAGTCCTGCTAAAAATTGCTGATCCCCGCCATTAGTAAAACCGATAAAAAAATCAAAAGTTCCTAAATCTTTCCCCTATTTTGTAGACGCTATAACCTTTGCGCAAACCAATCAATATACGCTTATTGCGATTTTTTTAAACAAAAATATGTAGTAGAGTACATATTGGCCTAACTGAAGAATAAATACATTTTTTATATATATATTTTTTTTGGATATTAGCAGAAAGTAAAAAATATAGTTTTTTTTTTTCAAAATTGTCGGTCTTTTTTTGTTTATAGCGCAAAAAATAAAAACCGCAGAGTTGATTAAATACCACCAAAAGAAAGCTCTATTTGTGGGAAAAGAGGACATCAATTTTGTTTGGGTACACCGTTGCACGACCGCGCAATTGTCAGTTAAAGCGACGCAATGCCGTATCGGAAAAAAATGGCCTGGTCATTAAGGGGGTAAATCCTTCCGGAGCTGAAGTGGTTAAACAGCATGTCAAGTCTCAAGTTTTTTTTTAGCTTTGGACATAGTGAGGAAGGATTAGAACCCCATTCTGTTTGTACTGCTATCTGGGGCTCCATTGGAAAGATTTACCCTTATTTCCTTTTTTGATGGTAACAATTTTACCAGAGAGGAAATGAGAGAAAATGTGCAACAGGGACACAGACAGAAATAAATACAGTGGAACCTCGGATTACGAGCATAATCCGTTCCAGGAGTATGCTCGTAATCCAAAGTACTTGCATATCAAAGTAAGTTTTTACATTGAAGTCAATGGAAATGAAAATAATTTGTTCCGCATTGACTTCAATGGGATGCAATACCGCATCCGGCCAGAGGTGGGGGGTGTCGGAGAGCCTCGGAAACGGGCGAAAAGGCCCGAGCACACTTCGGCTGACCTCGGAAAACCTCAGAAAGACTCCGTTCAGGAGCCTTTCCGAGGTTTGCAGAGGACAGCCGAACTGTCCTCGGGCCTTTCCGTGCATTTGCCAACTCCGGTGATCGGCGCTGTTAGGCTCCGGCACACCCCACCTCAGGCCAAATGTGGTACTGCACACCGCTTTTGGCCTGAATCCTGTTCGTTTTGCGAGACAACACTCGCAAACCGAGTTAGGATTTTTAGAAATACAGTGCTCATTTTGCAAAACGCTTGTTAACCGCGTTACTCGCAAACCGAGGTTCCACTGTATGCGATAGTGAATCTAGCCTTCCCCTACCTTCATGGTCCTGTGCCGAATGGTTGCCCTGCTGCAATGTAAATACTAGAAAGAAGGAAAAGAGTGCAGCGCTCTTTTCCTTCTTTACAGTTTTTTGCCCGGTATCTGGGTTATAGTGTTCAGCTGCCTATATTGAGACCTACTGAGCGCAGATTCCTTCACCTTTTTATCTAATGTAAATACCAGGGATTGGCATAGATGCCTTTTGCAGAATGCTTTGTATTTTTTTCAATAAATACCATCCCTTCTCTCCACCTTATCCAATCAGAGAATGCTTTGCATTCATTGAGGAAATGCAAAGCATTCTCTGAATGGCTATGAAAAAGAGGTAGTGCTGCGCTGTATACAAAAATTTCAATATATAAGTGCAAGCCGATGAAGCAAATATAAAGTGCTTAAAGAGACAACATTCACTTGTGGGTGAAAAAGTGACTATATGTGCAAATTAACTTAATATAAAATGTGACAGTAGCTTGGTAAAAGTGCTATTTCAAATGTAAAATAAATAGTATACTGCTATTAGAGGATCTTCATATGTATAGTTCATAACAGTTCATAATGTGCTGATTAATACGGATAAAATCGCATAAGATCACATAAAATTGCATAAGGTCACATAAAATCGCATAAAAACGCATAATGAATAATCGCTGGTATAAAATAGAGTAAAAGATATCAGATCTTAATATGCAGTAGATCTAAAACCTGGTGATAAAATAAATGGTGATAAATAAAGAGTGATATAGGTCCGTGAGGTAAGTCCTATCGCAACTTGACCTAAAGTGCAGCTTGTTGTGACTTCGGTGTCATAAAAATACACATTGCAAGTGAATCGAGGGTGATGTTGCTAGTGCATAGAAATTTGTTCTCCAAGGGGTAGTGCATTCAATGATTCGGTGGTTTCTTTTCCTCTCCTGGCTATAGTATAGGTGTCCCCTTACCTTACCGCTGTAAGGTAACAGCGTTTAGGCTGCTTTCACACTGGAGCGGTGGGGGCGCTGGTGGTAAAGCGGCGCTATATTTAGCGCCGCTTTACCGGCGTTTTAGCCGCGCATTTCGGCCGCTAGCGGGGTGGTTTTACCCCCCGCGAGCGGCCGAAAAAGGGTCAATACCGCCCGCAAACTGCCGCTGCAGCGGCGTTTTGCGGGCGGGTTCGGCGCGCTCCCCCATTGTTTTCAATGGGACCGGGCAATATAGGAGCGGTAAATATACCGCTCCTATAGCGAGCCAAAGATGCGGCTTGCAGGACATTTTTGAGCGTCCTGCAAGCGCACCGCTTCAGTGTGAAAGCCCTAGGGCTTTCACACTGAAGGAACAGCAACAGCTGTTTCGGGTCGGTTTGCAGGAGCTATTCTTAGCGCAATAACGCCTGCAAACCGCCCCAGTGTGAAAGCAGCCTTATAGATGTACAGGCTCTGGGCGGGCCTCTGCTTTTCTTGGGTGGCGTCCCCCCAAAATAAGGCTCTCTTTGGGTCCTGGTGGTTGTGTCTCCTAATGGGCGTCCCCTCTGTCAGCTGGCGCTGGTGTGTGTACCTAACAGGGTAGGTAGAAAGGGATGCTCGATAGTGTAGTATTTTAGTTTAAACGGTTTATTTGCAAAAACATATGATAAAAGAACCTCACTTCCGGTATCTCAGCAACGTCCCGATGCATGTTTGTCACGGTCACGTGACTTCATTCAGTGCTTGCTGCAGTATTTACCACATCACTACACATAAGGGCAGCGCAGAGATACATACCATATCCATTTTCTGAATGGCACCTGTACCGGACAAACTACTTTCCTGTGTTTACAATGCAGTCGGGCAGCCATTTGATACAGGACCTGTAGGAGAGTAAGGATCTCTGTAGTAGCTACTACAATGATCCTCCACTTCCACAGTGATCGGCTAGGTCTATGCTGGACCAATGTAACTATGCAAAAATATCTGTTTCTGGAATTATTCTTTAACCACTTGCCGACCACCCGCGGAAAGGTGGCACGTGGAAAGGTGGCACGGCTGCGTGATTCGATGTACATTGTTTTGAGAACTAGCCCATGTGGGCGTGTGCTGATTGGCCATAGGGGGAGCCAATCAGTGGGTCCGGCGGACGCGATGTCCGCCGGCCACCCGCCATCGTTCCCCACAGAGGCAGAATGGGGATCTGCCTATGTAAACAAGGCAGATCACCGTTCTGACAGGGGAGGACAGAGATCTTGTCTTCCTACTAAGCAGGAACACGGATCTCTGTGTTGTCCCAGTCAGTCCATCCCCCACACAGTTAGAAAACACTCCCAGGGAACACACTTAACCCCTTGATTGCCCCTGGTGTGCCCCTGGTGCGCATATTTTTAGCACTGATCACTGTAATACTGTCACTGCTTCCCAAAAAAGTGTCAGTTAGTGTCCGGTTGTGTTCACTGATCATCGCCATTACTAGTTAAAAATAAATAAATACAAAATTCCATAAAAATATACCCATAGTTTGTAGATGCTTTAACTTTTGCGCAAATCAATCAATAAACGCATATTGCGATATTTTTTTACCAAAAATATGTAGCAGAATACATATTGGCCTAAACTAATGAAGAAATTCGATTTTTTAAATTTTTTTTATTGGATGCTTTATAGCAGAAAGTAAAAAATATTGTTTTTTTTTTTTTTTTTTAACCACTTGACAACTGGGCACAATTATTTCTTTGTTTCTGTGATAAAATTTAGCAAATTATAAATTTTTCTTCATACATTTTGGCCACAATTTATACTGCTACATATCTTTGGTAAAAATAACCCAAATTAGTGGATATTATTTGGTCTTTGTGAAAGTTATAGAGTCTACAAGCCGTGGTGCAAATCATAAGTACAAATACCCCCCCAAATGACCCCTTTTTTGAAAGTAGACATTCCAAGGTATTTAGTAATAGGCATGGTGAGCTTTTTGATGTTGTAATTTTTTCCCACAATTCTTTGCAAAATTAAGATTTTTTTCCCCCTCAAAATTGTCATTGTAATAGGTTATTTCTCTTACATGGCATGTGTATACCACAAATGACACCCCAAAATACATTCTGCTACTCCTCCTGAGTATTACGATACCACATGTGTGGGACTTTTCTTCAGCCTAGCCACTTAGAGAGGCCCAACATGCAGGGAGCACCATCACGTGTTCTAGGAGAATAAATTACACATCTAACTTGTTGACTACCTATCACACTTTTGAAGGCCCTGGAGCACCAGGACAATGACACTTGACACTGACTTGGCACTGATGACAGATGGCACTGATACGTGGCACTGATGACACGTGACACTGATGTTTTACTGATGACAGATGGCACTAATACGTGGCACTATTGACACGTGACACTGATGACAGATAGCACTAATATGTGGCACTGATGACACGTGACACTGATGTGGCACTGATGACAGGTAGCACTAATATGTGGCACTGATGACACGTGGCCCTGATGTCAGATGGCAATTATACGTGGCACTGATGACAGATGGCACTTATACATGGCACTGGGGACAGATAGCACTGACAGGTGGCACTGGGGACAGGTGGCAGTGGAAACAGGTGACAGTGGTGACAGATGGCAGTGGGAACAGGTGGCACTGCCAGGTACTATGGGCACTTTATTTACACTTTTTTTTTTCACTCACCGATGCAGCCGTTCATCTCTCCCTCCTCACACGCTGTCTCTGTGTGAGGAGGGAGAGCCGGTGTCCTGTCGGATAGTATCCCCCATCAGATACTGTCCGCTGTGTACTGCGCATGCGCAGTACGGATGCCAAGCACATTCCAAAAATATCCGAAGATGAACGGCGCCTGCGCCGTGAGTCCAGGTTCAAGCCCCACCATCCAAGTGGACATAGAGTTAGAATAAAAAAGAGCCGAGCGCAGCGAGGCTGTGCCCGAAGCGTGGCGAGCGAAGCGTGCCCGCGACGGGCCTTCTAACTTTGTGCAGCCCTATGTCCACTTGGATGGTGGGGGCTTGCGCCTGGACTCACGGCGCAGGTGCAGTTCATCTTTGGAGATTTTCCGAATCTCCTTGTCCTCCGTACTGCGCAAGCGATGCGCCTGCGCAGTCCGGAGCGGACATTATTCGATAGGCGGACATATTTTGACAGAACACCGGCAATGAGAGATGATCTCATATGTTTACATATGAGATCATCTCTCATTGGAGACGCCGCTGTGATTGTCCATTTACAGCGATCTGTGACTGACTGTGTCCAAGGGACACGGCCAGCACAGAATTTCCCTGATGCGCGCTCGCGGGAGCACGCATCACGGAAGTAAACAGGAGGACGTCCAGGGGCGCCCTCCCGGCAATTGGCGTCCGCGATGTAGCCGTCTTTATGCTATAGCGCGCATGCCTAGTGGTTAATTATCGCTCTGTTTTTGTTTATAGCGCAAAAAATAAAAAACTCTATTTGTGGGGAAAAAAGGACATCAATTTTATTTGGGTACATCGTCGTACCACCAATTGTCAGGTAAAGTAACGCAGTGCTGTATCGCAAAAAATGGTCTAGTCAGGAAGGGGGTAAAACCTTCCGGTCCTTAAGTGGTTAGTAATAAAAAATGTATAAAAAAAGTCCTGATGTTCTCTCCTATCCCTGCTCTAATTCCATCCCTCTCTATTAAATGTTCCTATGTATGCTTTGCTGAGAGTGAAACAAGAGAAATTAGAACACCTGAAGTCTACAGACAGGAAGGAACAAAGCTATGTTAGGGAGAGCTTGCGACTGCAATTCCCAAGAGAAAGTGGAGACCTGTCTTGCTCATAAATGAATCATGGCTTAATTAATACATAAATAAGTAATAATAAATAAGTCCATACACTAGGTGGCACCAAAGCATAACATTTGAGGGATATGCAGAACTTATTAGTCAAGTTACATTGTCACGGAAAAAAATGTACATTGAAAAATGTTCTGATAATCTATATCCTAACTTGACTAGACTGATACTTCAATTCATATATTGAAGCAAATTCTTGGATGCCGTTAACCATCTTACCACAGGTGAAAACCAGGGTGGACAATATCTGCGCTATTTCTAAAACAAAAGTAAAAAGTAGCAGCCAACACAGTTTGTTGATCAGCAAACAAGATAAATAAAAAACCAAAATGTGGCGCTGTGAAAATAAAGATACATAGAACTTAGTAAAAAAGTCTATAAGTGAAAGGCAATGATCAAATTGTGATAACAGTCCATCAGTCAACAGGCATAAATGGTGCTGTCGGAAGAAAAAATCTTCTATCAGAAGAATGGTGCATAAATCCCTCTCAGGTGAAAATTAGTGCATAAATCCCGCTTATGGTGATTATAATCTGCTTACCAGATAGAAGCAGAAAAAAGGCGATGTTAGTCCCGTGATGCCAAAAGGAAAGTGGATGGAAGCTTGATAAAGGTGAGATCAAATCCAATATTTCTTGATGGAATGTTGGTGACCAGGTTTACTCAGCCAGATCTGGTGTAGGCTAGAAAAAAACTCTCCCACGGGTTGAAGGAAGAGAATAATAACAATAGTGAAGCCCGCAAGATGAAGTTCAACAGTTTTATTGCTAGTAGTCTACTTACATCAAAGTAAAAACATCAGGGCATGGATAAAAAGAACAGTTCCGCATACTTGCATCAGCCCGCCTGACATGTTTCATCCAATGGTGGATATCATCAGAGGCGTGGCCAATGCAGCAAGTAGGCGGATATATATAGTAAATACCTTAGTTCAATCTTCCTTATGATAGGATGGCCGAACAATATCTTAGGTCAGAAACAGCTGTGAGTGCAGGTGGTCCTGGGCGCCATCTGGCGTTATTGCATCAAGGGGAGGAGACATATTGAGTATCTACTTCGAAGATAAACGCCACTGGCACTGTTTGTTTGTACAGGCGAAGCTTGTATGCGTCGCTCTGCAAAGCAAGGGGAAGATCCGTCCGCGCATGCGCAGTACCCTTGATGGGAACGGTCCGCGCATGCACAGTGTAATGTGCGTTCCAGCGACGAATGCGCCCGAACCACGGCGCACGCAGTGGACCGCAATAGGCGCACATGCGCAGTGAAGATTGCGTTCCACGGCGGCCCTCTATAGGAACCAAGAACGCAGACGTCATTTCCGGCGGAGGAGCAGCCGGAAATGACGCGCGTAGTGGTTATGTTTGCGTTCCAAATACAGGAAGCCAAGAGGAATAACTGGATCTCGTATATTAGGCAGAAAAAACAACAATACGTTTAAAAAAAAACATAATTAGCATCATCAGTGATTAAGGAGCCGCATTATAAAAGCAACCAATGATGTTAATAATTGATGATAATAAAATGATGATAATATTGCAATACCATCATTGGTTGCTTTTATAATGCGGCTCCTTAATCACTGATGATGCTAATTATGTTTTTTTTAAATGTATTGTTGTTTTTTCTGCCTAATATACGAGATCCAGTTATTCCTCTTGGCTTCCTGTATTTGGAACGCAAACATAACCACTACGCGCGTCATTTCCGGCTGCTCCTCCGCCGGAAATGACGTCTGCGTTCTTGGTTCCTATAGAGGGCCGCCGTGGAACGCAATCTTCACTGCGCATGTGCGCCTATTGCGGTCCACTGCGTGCGCCGTGGTTCGGGCGCATTCGTCGCTGGAATGCACATTACACTGCGCATGCGCGGACCGTTCCCATCAAGGGTACTGCGCATGCGCGGACGGATCTTCCCCTTGCTTTGCAGAGCGACGCATACAAGCTTCGCCTGTACAAACAAACAGTGCCAGTGGCGTTTATCTTCGAAGTAGATACTCAATATGTCTCCTCCCCTTGATGCAATAACGCCAGATGGCGCCCAGGACCACCTGCACTCACAGCTGTTTCTGACCTAAGATATTGTTCGGCCATCCTATCATAAGGAAGATTGAACTAAGGTATTTACTATATATATCCGCCTACTTGCTGCATTGGCCACGCCTCTGATGATATCCACCATTGGATGAAACATGTCAGGCGGGCTGATGCAAGTATGCGGAACTGTTCTTTTTATCCATGCCCTGATGTTTTTACTTTGATGTAAGTAGACTACTAGCAATAAAACTGTTGAACTTCATCTTGCGGGCTTCACTATTGTTATTATTCTCTTCCTTCAACCCGTGGGAGAGTTTTTTTCTAGCCTACACCAGATCTGGCTGAGTAAACCTGGTCACCAACATTCCATCAAGAAATATTGGATTTGATCTCACCTTTATCAAGCTTCCATCCACTTTCCTTTTGGCATCACGGGACTAACATCGCCTTTTTTCTGCTTCTATCTGGTAAGCAGATTATAATCACCATAAACGGGATTTATGCACTAATTTTCACCTAAGAGGGATTTATGCACCATTCTTCTGATAGAAGATTTTTTCTTCCGACAGCACCATTTATGCCTGTTGACTGATGGACTGTTATCACAATTTGATCATTGCCTTTCACTTATAGACTTTTTTACTAAGTTCTATGTATCTTTATTATCACAGCGCCACATTTTGGTTTTTTATCTTACCACAGGTGCCTTCCTATGCATTAAGGAAAAACAATAAGCATAAAACTTCATATTAATACCAATAATTTTGGCTCTTGGTTCAATAACGATGAGAAAAAAATGCAGAATGTTGAGAAGTAAGGATATAACACAAACACTTAGTTGTTTTCATTCTATTATAAACATAATAATACCATAGGATACAAATATTAAAGTTGGACTCTGGTCAAATGGTTAAAAACACAATTGAAAGACATATGTGTGATCTGTAGGTGGTGTGCAGCGTGGTACAGCGGCACTAATTTACATAGTTGGGTGCAGTAGATAACTTGTCGTAATGCAGTAACAGTTCACAACAAAGCCCAGAGGGAGGACCACCCAACCGGGTACACTCACAGTTTTCAGCAATGCAAATGGAACGATGTTCAGCAGGACTGACAGTGCCTGTAAATAGGGCACAATGCGACCTAGCCGGCTCATGCCTAATCGGGAAGTTGTCTAAAATAGTGGCAGGCCCTAGGCTTTCCCTCCATGTGGGAAACCATCCCCTACCTCTTATACTGTCCCCAACAGGCAACGAAAACTGTTCCTCTTAAAGTGGTTGTAAACCTAGTTACACCTCTTTTACCTACAGGTAAGCCTATAATAAAGCTTACCTGTTGGTACTGGAAATATCTCCTAAACCTGCATGGTTTAGGAGATATTTACCATATACACTTGCGCCAATGTCATCAACGCATGCGCACTGAAGAAAGGGCACAAAGGTGCCTTTTATAAGGGGCTCATGCCATGACTGCTTTTACTTTGCAGGGGAAAAAAGAGGAAGTAAAACCCATCAGGGTTTACTTCCTCTTTAACTTTCTCTCCAACAACAGTGCCTCTCCAACAAGCAAGGTCCATAAAGACATGGATGAGCCAGTTTGGGGTGGAGGAAGTTGACTGGCCTGCACAGAGCCCTGACCTCAACCCAATAGAACACCTTTGGGATGAATGAGAGCGGAGACTGCGAGCCAGGCCTTCTCGTCCAACATCAATGTCTAACCTCACAAATGCGCTTCTGGAAGAATTGTCAAACATCACCATAGATGCAGGGGTGAGCCAACTCAATATTGGAACCTACGGACTAAGACTTGGATGCCCATTAAACTTCATGTGCATATAAAGGCAGGTGTCCCAATACTTTTGGCAATATAGTGTATATAAACCTCAGCACAATAATTTTTAAAAATGAAACTCTTCCACTACATATGCATTTTTGCACACAAATAATATAGAGCTGACACCGTGGGGCTGATTTACTAAAAGTGGAGAATGCAAAATCTGGTGCAGCTGTGCATAGTAGCCAATCAGCATCCAACTTCAGCTTTTAAGCTTTGACAAAAAAAAAAACTGGAAGCTGATTTTTGATATATGGTGTTGCACCTTTTAGAAAATTACTGCTGCGTCGATGATGTCTGAGTCCCTAAGAGATTCACAGGATACAAGACCTGAGGATCTGGGTAAATATTGAATGCAGAGTAAAATGGCCTAACACCACCATGAAAAGCTCATGGGAAAGTCCCACCCGGGAGTAAAGAGGGGGTTTCCTAAAAAGGTGGAAAGGGGTTTGAGAAGGGGTATTAACGTTCGGTGATACAGTGGAACCTTGGATTATGAGCATAATCCGTTCCAGGAGAATGTTTGTAATCCAAAACACGCACATATGAAAGCGAGTTTCCCCATAGAAGTCAATGGAAACGAAGATAATTTGTTCCGCATTGACTTCTATTACATGCAATACTGCATGTGGCCAGAGGAGGGAGGTGCCGGAGAGACTCGGAAATACTCGGGGACAGCTTGGGCTGTACTCGGAAAGCCTCAGAAAGGCTTGGAAACACTCAAGAACTGAGTATTTCCAAGTGTTTCCAAGTATTTCCAAGTATTTCCGAGTATTTCCGAACAGCTCCGAACCTTTTCCGAGTGTCCCCAGCGCCCCTGCACCTCTGGCCAAATGCGGTATGCACACCCCATTAGCTACAATTCTGCTCGTTTGCAAGACAACACTCGCAAACCGAGTCAGAATTTAAAAAAAAAAGTTGCTCGTCTTTCAAAACGCTTGTTAACCGCGCTACTTGTAAACCAAGGTTCCACTGTATTTGATGGTGTTTCACGCAGTGTGTGTGGGTGACAAGCCTATGTAAGCTCTTTCTAAATGTGTGTGAAGCCAATAAAATGTCTTGAGTGGAAATAGATTTAAGCCTCAATGTTTACCAATGTAGGGGTACATTGGACTGTACATGTAAAAGGAATAGTAGAGAAATGTGTGCTGTTTGCCAGTAACTGGTGAGATGAAATACCCCCAAAGCCTACCTGAGGTTTGGTCTTGAAGTGTGTTTGTTAGGCAATCCTAGATCTGGTTGGTTCCACTATAAATTTGAGTATTATTGTTTGGAGAGAATGGAGAATATTCAAGTGATCCTGTATTGCAGGGATATGCAATTAGGGGACCTCCAGCTGTTGCAAAACTACAAGTCCCATCATGCCTCTGCCTCTGGGTGTCATGCTTGTGGTTGTCAGAGTCTTGCTATGCCTCATGGGACTTGTAGTTCTGCAACAGCTGGAGGTCCGCTAATTGCATATGCCTGCTGTATTGGATGACTACATAAAAAATACAGAAGTTTCGGTAAGATGGTCATCTTAACTGCTGCAATTCTCCCTAGCTATAATAAAGGATGCTGTTTCCAGCCTGGTAAGAGGTCCTGTAAGTGCCTCATCAGAGCAGGGAAGGTAGTTTGCCATTTTACATTTTGAAATATAGGTCAGTTGATTCCAAGTAATTTATTATTAGGGGTCCAGCAGAAGTCAAAATTTTCCCATTCTGTGAGGTCTCGGGGGAGGTAGAGTAATGGATCTGTTCTCACTGTGCTTGCGTGGGTTTCCTGCTCATAGGTAAATTGTCTTCTAGTAGGTGTACAGTGATCATAAAAAGTAAAGAGGGCGCTATATAATAATACGTGATGGTCTAAACGTGTTTAAACCTATTGAAAAAAAAAAAAAAAAGTATTCAATAGTGAGCTAAAAATGCAATATACTAAATACAATTAAACTAGATTCATGTGATATGAACATGTGCTCATAACAATATATTGGCCAATAAGCCAGGAAAATGTATATATAAATAGTCCAAAACAAAATGAATTTAGTGATCCAAGAGAATCTTCTGTGCAGATAGTCTTCCAGAAAAATAGTGAGTAATCCTTCACCACAAACTGTATAAACCCCCCACATACTATAAATATTCTGCTTACCAGAAGGATTTGACCCCTTTAATTAAAAAGTAAGTCAAAAGAAACTTTAGCAGGATAATGCCTGCTACATTGGTGTATGCTGGAGATGTATAGAACTCTTCCTCCGCGGAGATTAGACATGGGATATATAAGAAAAAAAAGCGTAATTCTATTTATTGAACCACCTCAATAGAGGGCACTTACACCCCCTTCCTGCCCAGACCAATTTTCAACTTTCAGTGCTCTCAGTTTGAATGAGAATTACTCAGTCACGCAACACTGTACCTATATGAAATTTGCGTCCTTTTTTTTCACACAAATAGAGCTTTCTTTTGGTGGTATTTAACCGATTTCCAACCAGCGCGCGCCGATATACATCAGCAGAATGGTACTGGTGGGCAAAAGGGCATACAGGTACGTGTCCCCTTTAAGAAGCGGCGCTGTGGACCCGCCGCAATCTCCGTGACCGCGGGTCCCACGCACTTGATGTCTGCCGAGTGCCTGTGATCATGTCACAGAGAGGTAGAACGGGGAGATGCATTTGGAAACAAAGCAATTCCCCGTTCTGCCTAGTGACATGACAGAGATCATTGCCCTCATTGTCATCGGGAGCGGTGATCGCTGTCATGTGTGTTGTAGCCCCTCCCCCCCACAGTTAGAATCACTCCCTAGGACACACCCCTTCATCGCCTCCTAGTGGTTAACCCCCTTCACTGTCAGTGTCATTTACACAGTAATCAATGCATTTTTATAGCACTGATCGCTGTATAAATGACAATGGTCCCAAAAAAAGTGTCAAAAATGTCCGATGTGTCCACCATAATGTCGCAGTCATGGTAAAAATCGCAGATCGCCGCCATTACTACTAAAAAAATTATAATAATAAAAATACCATAAAACTATCCCCTATTTTGTGGACGTTATAACTTTTGCGCAAACCAATCAATATACACTTATTGCGATTTTCTTTTACCAAAAATATGTAGAAGAATACATATCGGCCTAAACTGAGGAAAACATTTTTTTTAATATATTTTTGGGGGATATTTATTATTATATTTATTATTATATGTGTGTTGCGTTGTCCCCCTATACATTGTAAAGCGATGCGTAAACTGTTAGCGCTATATAAACCGTGTATAACAATATAATTATTATATATTATATATATGTGTTTTTTTCAAAATTGGCGCTCTTTATTTGTTTATAACGCAAAAAATAGAAACCGCAGAGGTGATCAAATACCACCAAAAGAAAGCTCTATTTGTGGAAAACAAAGTAAAAATTTTTGGGGTACAACGTTGCACGAGCAATTGTCAGTTTAAGCTACACAGTGCCGAATCGCAAAAAGTGCTCTGGTCAGGAAGGGGGTAAATCCTTCCAGGGCTGAAGTGGTTAATCACTTGTGGGTTTTTAATTTTTTGTGCTATAAATAAAAAAAAGACCATACATTTGTGGAAAAAATGCCCTTTTCTTTGTTTCTGCCATAAAATTTTGCAAATTAGTAATTTTTCTTCAGAAATTTTGGCCAAAATTTATACTGCTACATATCTTTGGTAAAAATAACCCAAATTAGTGTATATTACCTGATGTACTGAAGGCCTATCTCATTTATTGAGACACTGACAAGTCAGGAAATTACAAATACCCCACAAAAATGACCCCTTTTTAGAAAGTAGACATTCCAAGGTATTAAGTAGCATGGTGAGTTTTTTTAAGTTGTAATTCTTTCCCACAATTCTTTGCAAAATTAAGATTTTTTTTTCTTTTCTTTTTTTACAAAATTGTCATATTAACAGGTTATTTCTCTCACAGAGCATATGCATATCACAAATTACACCCCAAAATACATTCTGCTACTCTTCCCGAGTATGGCGATACCACATGTGTGACTTTTACACAGCCTGGCCACATACAAAGGCCCAACATTGAAGTAGCACATTCAGGCATTCTACAAGCATAAATGACACATCAGTGGCGTAACTAGAACCTTCAGGGCCCCGGTGCAAGAAACCATGGAGGGCCCCCCTGACCCCCGGCCAGGGCCCTTCCCACGGATCCCAGGGGCAGCAGGACCTGGATAGCAGGGGGAACAAATCCCCTCCATGTTCCTCCTGCAGCCACTGAATGCCTATCAGAGGAAAAGGAGGAGAAGCAGACTTTTAGTGGCTGCAGAAATAAAATGGAGGGGATTTGTTCCTCTAAATGCCCCCCCCCCCATCCAGGTGTTCAGGGGCAACATGTGTGCTATTGCAATTGTGACCCCTGTAGTTACGCCCCTGGGATGAGTGGCAACGGTTTTGGTGAGGGGGTGGGATCAGTGGTGTTTGGGGAGGGATAGGGTCAGTGGCATTGGTGGTGGGTGGGATGAGTGGCAGCGGTGAGGGAGAGATGGAATGAGTGGCAGCGGTGGGGGGAATGGGATCAGTGGCAGCAGTGGTGGTGGAGGGATGGGATCATTGGCAGCAGTGAGGGGGGATGGGATCAGCTGCAAGGGTTGTGGTTGGGGGCTGGGATTAGTGGTAGGGGGGATTGAATGGGATGAGTGGCAGAGGTGGTGGGGGGAATGGGATCAGTGGCAAGGGTGATGGTTGGAGGAGGGTGGGATGGGATGAGTTGTAGTGTAAGGGGGGATTGGATAGGATGAGTGGTAGTGGAAGGGGGGATTGGATGGGATAAGTGGCAGCGGTGGAGGGCATTGGATGAAATGAGTGGCAGTGGTGGTGGTAGGATGGGATCCGTGGTAAGGGTGGTAGTTTGGGGGGGTGGGATGGGATGAGTGGTGGGGAGGAGAATGGTATCAGTGGCAAGGATGGGATCAGTGGCAGTAGTGGTCATGATGGGGTGGATCAGTGGCATCAGTGGTTGTGGTGGTGGTGTGGGGGGGAATCAGTGGGAGTAGTGGTAGTGATGTGGGGGACCAGTGGCAGTAGTGGTGATGTGGGGGGGGGGGTATCAGTGGCAGCTGTCGTGTGGGGGAGGAATCAGTTCAGTAGTGGTGGTATGGGGATCAGTGGCAGTAGTGGTGGTGTGGGGATCAGTGACAGTAGTGGTGGTGTGGGGGGGGGTATCAGAGGCAGCTGTGGTGTGGGGGGAATCAGTGCAGTAGTGGTGGTATGGGGATCAGTGTCAGTAGTGGGTGTGGGGACCAGTGGCAGTAGTGGTGGTGTGGGGGTATCAGTGGCAGCAGTGGCGTGGGGGGGGTGATCAGAGCAGTAGTGGTGGTGTGGGGATCAGTGCAGTAGTGGTGGTGGTGTGGGGGGGTAATAGTGCAGTAGTGGTGGTGTGAGTATCAGTGAAGTAGGTGTGGTGGTGTGGGGGGGTATCAGTGCAGTAGTGGTGGTGTGGGGATCAGTGGCAGTGTTGATATTAAGGGATGGGTGCCACTCACTTGCAAATCACTTGGTTCCCCCTCCTTGCTGGTTCTTGCTTGGGTAAACAAAGAGGATGGGCGGGGCCTGTGAGTGCAGGCGGAGCTGGAGAAGATGGGTGGGGACTGTACCGTGAGTGCAGGTGGAGAGTATGGGTGGAGAGGTTGGACGGAGCGGGCGGAGCCGCAGAGAGGATGGGCGAAGCGGGCGGGGATTGTGCCCCTGAGTGCGGGATGAGAGGATGGGTGGAGAAGATGGGCGAAGCCTGTGCAGTGTGCACAGTGCGCTCGGGGAGGATGGGCAGAGCCTGTGCAGTGTGGGCGGCCGCAGAGGATGGGCGGAGCGGGCTTCCCGTGAATGACCAGTACACTGTACTATCTCCTGGGCAGCGGTGGGCCCCCCTACAGTGGCGGAACCCGAGGGCCCAGTCGCAAATACGACTGGTGCGACCCTGGTAATTCCGCCACTGTGACACATCTCATTTCTCAACCACCTATTACACTTTTGAAGGCCCTGGAGCACCAGGACAATTGCCCACAAAATGACCCCATTTTGGAAAGCAAACACCCCAACGTATAATCCATGAGGCATAATGAGTCTTTTGAATGGTTCATTTTTTTCCACAAGTTTTGGAAAATGTGGAAAGAAAATTAAAACACATTTTTTTTTACACAAAGTTGTCAATTTATAAGATATTTCTAACACATAGCATGTATATAGCAAAAATTACACCCCAAAACACATTCTGCTACTCATCCTGAGTATGGCGATACCACATGTGTGAGACTTTTACACAGCCTGGCCCAACATTGAAGTAGTACCTTCAGGCATTCTAGGAGCATAAATTACACATCTCATTTCATTCCTACCTATCACACTTTTGAAGGCTTGAGCATCACCAGGACAGTGGAATTACCCACAAAATTACCCCATTTTGGAAAGAAAACACCCCAACATATATTCTATGAGGCATGGGCTGCAGATAGGTACTCGGGTACTCTGATGGGCTGGAGACAGGTACTCGGGTAACTTGATGATCTGCAGATAGGTACTTGGGTACTCTAAAGGGCTGATGACAGGTACTCGGGTACTCTGATGGACTGGTGACAGGTACTCGGGTACTCAGATGGACTGTGACAAGTACTCGAGTACTCAGATGGACTGTGACAGGTACTCAGGTACTCAGATGAACTGTGACAGGTATTCCGGTACTCATATGGACTGTGACAGGTACTTTCATGGACTGTTACAGGTACTTTGATGGGTGGTGACAGGTACTTTGATGGGTGATGAAAGGTCCTCTTTATTGGGGGGGGGGGGCAATCAGTGTGATTGGTGTACACAGTAAGCGGTAACAAGATGTTACCGCAATCTCCTTCTCACACACGATCGGTGTGTGAGGAGGAGAACCCGGTAACATCTCGTTACCGCTCTGTGTTTACATTTAGTGACCGGCTGTGAAAGGATCACAGCCGATCACGTGGTAAACAGCCGCCGGCCAATGGCTGTTTACCAGCATCGGTGATGAGCAGTGTTCCCGGGAGCACGCTGCCACCGCGATCACGCGCATGTGCCGTGCAAAGTGGGGCGGTACCATCTGTGATCGGCCGTGACTTCATCCCGGCCGATCACGTAGTAAACAGCCATGCCTGATAGCTGTTCACCCCCTCTGTGATGAACGGTGTCTCCGTGACATGCCGACAGTACAGGGTTGCACGCACACGATCGCACGCATGCCCTGTTTAAATGGACAGACGTCATATGACGCCCACCCAGAACAAGAGCCACACCGCCTGGCCATCATATGACGGTCGGTGGGCAGAAAACCGTTAAAATAGTAAAAAATACAAGAGCCAAGTGGCCGCTTACATATGTGAGTGCCTTAACCCGGCACTGGGGCTGCTAGCTGGTCTGTGTTGGATGGTACCTTGCGTCCAACCTCCGTGGCTGGCGTGCGTTCCACCAACCCGACCGGAATAACCAAAGGGACTGGAAATGCGTAGAGTAGCATGACCAAGTACCACCTCAACTTACGTTTTGTGATTACATCTTCAAGAAGGATACTTGGTCACTGGAAGGCATGTTTTTTATTAACCACATGCCGACCGCGCTATAGTCAAAAGACGGCTACAGCGCGGTCGGCTTATCCTGGGAGGACGTCCTACGGACGTCCTCCCAGAAACTTGCTCCCGCGCGCGCACTCGGGAACATCCGTGACCGCCGGGTCCCGAGGACCCGGCGCATCACGGTAAACGGCCGCTGATAGCGGCCGTTTACCACGTGATCGCTCCGTCAAATGACGGAGCGATCACATGTACACAAAGCGGCGTCACGTCATGACGCCGGTTCCTCCCTCTCCTCTCTGTACCGATCGGTACAGAGAGGAGAGAAGCGGAGAGGGGGGGGAGATGGGACCAGCGCTGTGGGCTGGATGTGTAGTGCCCACAGCGCTGATCAATACACTGCCACCACTGTGCAATGCTCTGCCACCACTGTGCAATGCTCTGCCACCACTGTGCAATGCTCTGCCACCAACCACTGTGCAATGCTCTGCCACCAACCACTGTGCAATGCTCTGCCACCAACCACTGTGCAATGCTCTGCAACCACTGTGCAATGCTCTGCCACCAACCACTGTGCAATGCTCTGCCACCACTGTGCAATGCTCTGCCACCACTGTGCAATGCTCTGCCACCACTGTGCAATGCTCTGCCACCACTGTGCAATGCTCTGCCACCAACCACTGTGCAATGCTCTGCCACCAACCACTGTGCAATGCTCTGCAACCACTGTGCAATGCTCTGCAACCACTGTGCAATGCTCTGCAACCACTGTGCAATGCTCTGCCACCAACCACTGTGCAATGCTCTGCAACCACTGTGCAATACTCTGCCCCCACTGTGCAATACTCTGCCCCCACTGTGCAATACTCTGCCCCCACTGTGCAACGCTCTGCCACCACTGTGCAACGCTCTGCCACCACTGTGCAACGCTCTGCCACCACTGTGCAACGCTCTGCCACCACTGTGCAACGCTCTGCCACCACTGTGCAACGCTCTGTCCCCACTGTGCAACTCTCTGCCCCCACTGTGCAACGCTCTGCAACCACTGTGCAACGCTCTGCCCCCACTGAGCAACGCTCTGCAACCACTGTGCAACGCTCTGCCACCACTGCAATGCTCTGCCACCACTGTGCAATGCTCTGCCACCACTGTGCAACACTGTAATACTATGCCAATACTCTGCCAATACTCGCCAATACTCGCCAATACTCTGCCAATACTCTGCCAATACTCTGCCAATACTCTGCAATAAATTTTAATAGAAAACAAAGAATTTTTATTTATTTTTTACCGAATTTTCAGCATATTTTGATTTATAGCGCAAAAATTAAAAAACCCAGCGGTGATTAAATACCACCAAAAGAAAGCTCTATTTGTGTGAAAAAAAGGACACAAAATTCATTTGGATGTGTAGTGCCCACAGCGCTGATCAATACTCTGCCACCACTGTGCAATGCTCTGCCACCACTGTGCAATGCTCTGCCACCACTGTGCAATGCTCTGCCACCACTGTGCAATGCTCTGCCACCAACCACTGTGCAATGCTCTGCCACCAACCACTGTGCAATGCTCTGCCACCAACCACTGTGCAATGCTCTGCCACCAACCACTGTGCAATGCTCTGCCACCAACCACTGTGCAATGCTCTGCCACCAACCACTGTGCAATGCTTTGCAACCACTGTGCAATACTCTGCCATCACTGTGCAATGCTCTGCCACCAACCACTGTGCAATGCTCTGCAACCACTGTGCAATGCTCTGCAACCACTGTGCAATGCTCTGCCACCAACCACTGTGCAATGCTCTGCCCCCACTGTGCAACGCTCTGCCACCACTGTGCAACGCTCTGCCACCACTGTGCAACGCTCTGTCCCCACTGTGCAACGCTCTGCCACCACTGTGCAACGCTCTGCCACCACTGTGCAACGCTCTGCCACCACTGTGCAACGCTCTGCAACCACTGTGCAACGCTCTGCCACCACTGCAATGCTCTGCAACCACTGTGCAATGCTCTGCCACCACTGTGCAACACTGCAATACTCTGCCAATACTCGCCAATACTCTGCCAATACTCTGCCAATACTCTGCCAATACTCTGCCAATAAATTTTAATAGAAACAAAGAATTTTTATTTATTTTTTACCGAATTTTCAGCATATTTTGATTTATAGCGCAAAAATTAAAAAACCCAGCGGTGATTAAATACCACCAAAAGAAAGCTCTATTTGTGTGAAAAAAAGGACACAAAATTCATTTGGGTTCAGTGTTGCATGACTGAGTAATTGTCATTCAAAGTGTGAGAGCACCGAAAGCTGAAAATTGGTCTGGTTAGGAAGGGGGTTTAAGTGCCCAGTGGGTAAGAGGTTAAAGGAGTCAAATCCTTCTGGTAAGAAGAATATTTACTTGTGGGGGGTTTATACAGTTTGTGGTAAAGGATTAGTCACTATTTTTCTGGAAGACTATCTGCACAGAAGATTCTCTTGGATCACTAAATTCATTTTGTTTGGGACTATTTATATATATATATATATATATATATATATTATATATATATTTCCCTAGCTTATTGGCCAATATATTGTTATGAGCACATGTTCATATCACATGAATCTAGTTTAATTGTATTTAGTATATTGCATTTTTAGCTCACTATTGAATGCTATTTTTATTTTCATTGGTTTAAACACGTTTAGCCCCTCATGTATTATTATATAGCACCCTCTTCACTTTTTATGATCACATTCTTGAGTAATATCAATATCCAATTAAGGGGAGCAGCTTCACTTGTTATTTTAGTAGTTTTTTGTAAAAAGGCGCGGAGTACACATAATCTTTTTTAGTTGGTGTACAGTGCCTTGAAAAAGTATTCATACCCCTTGAAATGTTCCACATTTTGTCATGTTACATCCAAAAACATAAATATATTTTATTGGGATTTTATGTGATAGACCAACACAAAGTGGCACATAATTGTGTAGTGGAAGGAAAACGATTAATGTTTTTCAATTTTGTTTACAAATAAATATCTGAAAAGTGTGGCTTGCATTTGTATTCAGCCCCCCTTTACTCTGATACCCCTAACAAAAATCTAGTGGAACCAATTTCCTTCAGAATCAGGCACATCTCTGTATCTTCAAAATAACCCCTGTACCCCTAGCACACCTCCACACCCCCAGCACACTTTTGTACCCCTTTGCACATCGCTGCACCTCCTACAAATACCTCTGCCGCTCCTAGCACTGTCATCCAATCTGATCTGCCAGGTGGATGGGGAATGGATCTCCCATCTATCTGTTTTTAGCGGATCGATAGGATAGTAGCGGGTCTGCCTGAATTACGGGCAGGGGGACCTGATAAGTCTGCCAGTGTGAAAGGGGCCTAACACATCTGTGCTCTGTACCCACTCCACCTCCAACCCCCAGCACATCACTTTTTTTTTGATTATATAAAATTTAGCAAATAAGTAAATTTGGGCCAAAATATATACTTCTACATATCTTTGGTAAAAATAACCCAAATTATTGTATATTATTTAGTCTGCGTAAAAGTTACAGTGTCTACAAGCTATGGTGCGAATCATTAAAAATTGATCACACCTGATGTACTGTCACGTACCTGAAGGGAGACTGAGATGACGAGGTCGGCCTCTCTTATATCTCCAACTCAGGTCCTGCTGAGAGTGAAACAGTGGGAGCTGGGGGACAGGAGAAACACGAGTGCCTGTAGTGTAGACCCAGAAACTTGCAGCAGGAGATGCGACTTTGGGGAGGCAGAAGAACCATCAGATCAGGAGGGGCAGCCGTGCACTGTAGTTCAGCTGAGGTTAAAGAGGCACTCTGCTTGTACTGCAGAACTGGAACATCTGGCGATGTAGAGTTTCTGGCAGGCTTGCAGCAGGAGCTTGCAGCAGGTCGCAGGGCCATAATCGCAGACACTCAGATGGCAGTGTTGAGCCGAGCAGGGAACAGGAGCGAGGTCTCTAGGATAGCTGGGTTTGGCAGCAGGCGGGCAGCAAGGTACCAAAGCATTAGGCAGAAGCAAGGTCAGTAGGAAGCCGGGATCAAGATTCAGTAATCAGGAATATAACAGAAGCAGGGTCAAGGAAAGCCAAGTTCAGCAACAGGTATCAAGCAGGATATCAGCAGGATTCAGGGTATCAGGAAACAGCTGAAGATAAGTCAGCATTGATCAGGAGTCAGGGCACCCTTTAAATAGGCCATCTGGCGGCAATTGGGAATAGGAACACACTCCCGCATGTGCACACAGTTCGTCACGCATGCGCATTGATGCCTATAGGAATCTGCAGTCGCCCGTGAGCGTGCGCATATGCACGCGCCGGTCATATTCCAATAGTTCTTTTACATTGCCCCCCCCCCCCCCCCCCCTATGGGCAGCCTATCCGGATGCCCACTAAGGAACTCTTCTCAGG